>OY744538.1:83747231-83824731 GCA_963556195.1 Sepiola atlantica | reverse complement strand
GCAGTTGAAACCAGTATTCCAGACATTTAATTTCCCTGATGATCTGCCAGGCAAGTAACTGCTTGGTAGTGAAACACGTGTAGGAAAAACATTTAATTTGAATAAATAGTATTTGTAAGAAAAAATATCTTTAATGGTGATCATTGGTGTCCTGAAAGGAATGCTTTGGTAAGCCTTCATAAAATCACATATATACATATATATATATACATATATATATATACATATATATATATACATATATATATATATATATACATATATATATATATGCATATATATACATATATATATACATATATATACATATATATATATACATATATATATATATACATATATATATATACATATATATATATATATATATATATATATATATATACATATATATATATATATACATATATATATATATATATACATATATATATATATATATATATATATATATATATATATATATATATATATATATATATAAATGACACCTACATTCAGCTAACGTTATCGAAACTAAATTAAACAGGGTGATATTTTTACACTTCTTTTTTTGTTGTTCACCAGTCAATAACGTTGTATCGTTGTCACTTTCCTCCATTCGCATAATTTCTGACGGAAGCTACGTTGAACTGAGACAGTCGTCCTTTGAAAAACATAGACTTGACACATGAGTGATGTTTGAAGTTGATTCCTATTAAATTGGAAATTCTCGTTTCGCTCAACGCAGCGGTATATAACCGTGTTTGTAATATATGTTTTGTGGTACGAACAAGTGCCTCCTATAAATGATTAATGTTTTGAAAAAAAAAATATTTGTCGTAATCTTTTTTTTTTTAACTCCACGCTTTTCGACGATGTTTTTGCTCCCCACCCCCCGTAGGGAATTCGCACAAATATTTATCGCACTAACTAAAAACGTTATTTTTTTGTTTGTGTAAATCTTTTTTTATCGTTTATTTTCTTACCTTTTGTTCTTTGTTTTATGTTTTATCGTGTGTTATTTTCAATTTTCTCTCAACAAAACAAGGCTGAAAAAATTAGCGTTTCATATCCAATTATCCTTTATCTTCAATGACATGTGTACGCTCTGGCATACGCGTGGGAAAACTAATTGTATCTCATTTCTATACTAGTACTTTTAGTTTTAAACAATAAGTTACCAGAAAGATTGTGGTTTCAGCAGAATTTGTATTATGTTAATAGTTTCTGCTAACTTTCGGCAGTAATTATCCTCTCCTACACTGAAGATTGCATGAGCCTTAGAAACCGGTAGGGAATAATAATAGATATTTATTTGAAAAATATTGTTATCGACCTCTAAAAATTAAGGAGTGTGGCTTCTGAGAAAATTTATAACAAGCAGTCACATTAGGTGTTTGGCGGTATTCCGGCCTCTGTCGTAGAACACTATATGACTAAGATGTCTGTATTTGTCCGCTTATTCAACACTATAGAGATTAAATTCTCTTCATTCCCATGGTAATTAGTGGTGGCCTTGGGTTTGAATATCAAAATTGACTTGCGACTGGGTTCGAATCCCCCAACCGACAGTAATTAACATCTCCTACACTGAAGATTGCATAAGCATGAAACACCGGTGTATGTAGGTAATAAAAATAATAAATATTTATTTTAAAAAATATTGTATATATAAATACCACACAAATATATGTATATATATATATATATATATATATATATATATGTTGTGGCTTTTAAGGTCCGATAATAAAAAAGACAATACGGCGCTATATTTACAAGTGTGTATTTACAGAAGATTAAATTCTCTTCATTCCCATGGTAATTAGTGGTGGCCTTGGGTTTGAATATCAATATTGACTTGCCACTGGGTTCGAATCCTCCAACCGACAGTAATTAACATCTCCTACACTGAAGATTGCATAAGCATGAAACACCGGTGTATGTAGGTAATAAAAATAATAAATATTTATTTAAAAAAATATTGTATATATAAATACCACACAAATATATATATATATATATATATATATATATATATATATATATATATATATATATGTTGTGGCCTTAAAGGTCCGATAATAAAAAAAGACAACACGGCGCTATATTTACAAGTGTGTATTTACAGAAGATTAAATTCTCTTCATTCCCATGGTAATTAGTTGTGGCCTTGGGTTTGAATATCAA
The DNA here is from genome assembly GCA_963556195.1 of Sepiola atlantica. NCBI lineage: Eukaryota > Metazoa > Mollusca > Cephalopoda > Sepiida > Sepiolidae > Sepiola > Sepiola atlantica. The sequence continues at coordinate 83,822,559 of OY744538.1, read as the reverse complement.
AATTGACTTGCGACTGGGTTCGAATCCCCCAACCGGCAGTAATTAACATCTCCTACACTGAAGATCGCATAAGAATGAAACACCGGTGTATGTAGGTAATGAAAATAATAAATATTTATTAAAAAAAATATTGTATATATAAATACCACACAAGTATATATATATATATATATATATATATATATATATATATATATATATATATATATATATATATATATATATATATATATATATATATGTTGTGGCCTTAATGGGCCGATAATAAAAAAGACAACACGGTGGTATATTTACAAGTGTGTATTTACAGAAGATTAAATTCTCTTCATTCCCATGGTAATTAGTGGTGGCCTGGGGTTTGAATATCAATATTGACTTGCCACTGGGTTCGAATCCTCCAACCGGCAGTAATTAACATCTCCTACACTGAAGATTGCATAAGCATGAAGCACCTGTGTATGTATGTAATAAAAATAATAAATATTTATTAAAAACAAATTGTATACATAAATACATACACAACTATATATATATATATATATATATATATATATATATATATATATATATATATATATATATATATATATGAAGTGGAGAACTAAAAGCGAACTTTTAGGAAAGGTAAAAACCTATTGTGAAAAGTATACAGCTCAATATACCGGATAGAGCAGATAGATAGGTAGAAGGATTAAAAGGAATTAGAAAAGCAACAGAGTCAGATTTTTTTCAAATTTTAAAACTTGGCCTTTGCCAATTTATATATCCCAACAATTTCCTCTGATGATAAGATTTTGATCTTTGAAAAGCCTGGCTTAAGGAAAATATTAATTGAGTAAATTACTTTTTTGCGGAATACACCTTGCATTGAGCAACTGAACTGAAAATAGATCTGCCTCCGTCGCTTTTCTAATTCCTTTTCATCCTTCTACATATATATATATATATATATATATATATATATATATATATATATATATATATATACATATATATATATATATATGTTGTGGCCTTAAAGGTCCGATAAAAAAGACAACACGGTGGTATATTTACAAGTGTATATTTACAGAAGTCTGTGTCGACACTTTGTCGTAATGTCTTTTATACATAGCGTCTGGAAGGGTCCATATATCTACGAAACAGGGTAAGTCAGCATAAGTCCATAATAATATCGTATCCTTGTGTATTGATCGACATGTGGAAGGTAAGACTCTTCTAGCTTTTGCGTCACGAGATAGAATTAAAAGGCTTTACTTTTCTCTTTTCCCAACTTGACTCGAGACTAGGTGGACGTCTCGAATGTCAATGAGGCGCAACCTCTCTGTCCTAGAGAAGAGGTGTGAGTTCATCTTAATGTTGATTTAGTATCAGGGTTCATGAAATGTTTCTATTACAACGGGTTAATAAAGAATTGAAGAACCGTATATTGTGCTATTGCCTTAAACGGCGAAAACACACGTTGATAGACACATACATGATAGTAGAAAACAATAAAGGTTCAAGGGAGATAATCCAGGTGTTATAAATCCTTACGATACTGATCGATTTTTTCTTAGTGTTGTTTATGTAGTTTCTTACGAATAAATAAACATAAACAGTCGCTATTGTTACTTTTACCAAGGTGTTTCTGTTACTTATTTATCATAAAAAAATTCATGTTGACAATTTCATACAGTAATTGTAAGATTAGTACCTGATTAACGCGTAAACCCGTACGTCAATCCTGCTCGCTCGTTCCGACTTTCTTTCAAAATGTTCTCCGTTGTCCTCTCGTCTATCTACCTATTTGATCCTACCGTTTGCAGCATCGATTTCCATAATCTAACATTATTCGCATTGTTATAAATATGATATTTTTTCGAATATCTTCCTGCTTATTAAATCTCTAATAACTTATTCGACCTACTTGAAAACATTGTTTATATTTAGGGTGTTTCTGTCATTTTTATAAAGCATTGTTTATGTTTGAAATTTAAATTATTGAAAATATTTTTAATTTCGATATCATTTTTATAAGGCATTGTTTCTGTTTGAAATTTAAATTATTGAATATATTTTTTAATTTCGATATCATTTTATAAAGCATTGTTTATGTTTGAAATTTTAATGATTGAATATTTTATAAATGTCAATATCATTTTTATAAAGCATTGTTCATGTTTGCAATTTAAATTATTGAATATTTTTTAAATTTCGATATCATTTTTATAAAGCATTGTTCATGTTTGCAATTTAAATTATTGAATATTTTTTAAATTTCGATATCATTTTTATAAAGCATTGTTCATGTTTGCAATTTAAATTATTGAATATTTTTTAAATTTCGATATCATTTTTATAAAGCATTGTTCATGCTTGCAATTTAAGTTATTGAATATTTTATAAATTTCAATATCTTTTTGATAAAGCATTGTTTATGTTTGAAATTTAAATTATTGAATATTTTTTTAAATTTCAATATCATTTTTATAAAGCATTGTTTATGTTTGAAATTAAAATCATTGAATATTTTTTAAAATTTCAATATCATTTTTATAAAGCATTGTTTATGTTTGAAATTAAAATCATTAAATATTTTTTAAATTTCAATATCATTTTTATAAAGTTCTGTTCATGTTTGAAATTTAAATCATTGAATATTTTTTAAATTTCAATATCATTTTTATAAAGCATTGTTTATGTTTGAAATTAAAATTATTGAATATTTTATAAATTTCAATATCATTCTTATAAAGCATTGTTTATGTTTGAAATTTAAATTATTGAATATTTTATAAATTTCAACACCATTTTTATAAAGCATTGTTTATGTTTGAAATTTAAATTATTGAATATTTTTTTAAATTTCAATATTATTTTTATAAAGCATTGTTTATGTTTGCAATTAAAATTATTGAATATTTTATAAATTTCAATATAATTTTTATAAAGCATAGTTTATGTTTGAAATTTAAATTATTGAATATTTTATAAATTTCAATAACATGTTTTTAAAGCATTGTTAATGTTTGAAATTTTAATTATTGAATATTTTATACATTTCAATATCATTTTTATAAGGCATTGTTTATGTTTTAAATTTAAATTATTGAATATTTTTTTAAATTTCAATATCATTTTTATAAAGCATTGTTTATGTTTGAAATTTAAATCATTGAATATTTTTTAAATTTCAATATCATTTTTATAAAGCATTGTTTATGTTTGCAATTTAAATTATTGAATATTTTATAAATTTCAATATAATTTTTATAAAGCATGGTTTATGTTTGAAATTTAAATTATTGAATATTTTATAAATTTCAATAACATTTTCATAAAGCATTGTTTATGTTTGAAATTTAAATTATTGAATATTTTTAAAATTTCAATATAATTTTCATAAAGCATTGTTTATGTTTGCAATTTAAATTATTGAATATTTTAGTAATTTCAATATCATTTTTATAAAGCATTGTTTATGTTTTAAATTTTAATTATTGAATATTTCATAAATTTCAATAACATTTTTATAAAGCATTGTTTATGTTTAGAATTTTAATTATTGAATATGTTTTTAAATTTCAATATCATTTTTATAAAGTTCTGTTCACGTTTTAAATTTAAATTATTGAATATTTTTTAAATTTCAATATCATTTTTATAAAGCATTGTTTATGTTTGAAATTTAAATTATTGAATATTTTTTAAATTTAAATATGATGTTGATAAAGCATTGTTTATGTTTGAAATTTACATTATTATAAAATAAAACCGTAAGCAGCCATATAATAAGATATTTTTTTAAAATTTCAATATCATTTTACCTGCGAGAGACGCCTTCATCAGATAAAATGGGTATTGTTACGTACCTTTTTTGTAATAAAAATATTGGTATTGTATGGTTTCTAAGCGTTTTATTTTTTACTAATTCAAATTTTAAATGGCAACAATGCTTTATTAATAAGAAGAATTATCACCAATTCCTTCTACTTATATTATTTTTTTGTTCTTTGGAATTCATGTTCTTTTTTCATGATAAAACCCCTCTTACGGACATAATTTCAATGTGGCAATACTGCCAAGAGATTTTGAAGGCACAGCGATACGTTTTATTTAAAACGGGACAAACTTGTTTTAGAACATCTAGTTATCTGACATTCTCTAATATATATATATATATATATACATACATATATATATATATATATATTTGTGTAATTAGGCAGCATTCCTTCTCGTATGCATGTTTGGTTAAACAATAGCGACAGCTTCTGTTTATTTATTTTTTCATTCGTGTTTTTCGATTCCTCGCACGATCAATTTGGTATTGTCGTCCATGTTGTATGAAAAAATGTCCATACAACATGGACGACAATACCAAATCGGGCGTGCAACGAATCGAAAAAACGTATATATATATATTTAGGCAAACATTATTAAATAACACGGAGTAGTTTTGTTTGATGCGACTTCTTTTTATTTTTTCAATTTTCCGAATTGTCCATCTAATGTTTCGGTCAAATTGATATAAATATGATCCATGGGTTACTTGTTCCATTCTTTATTTCTTTTTTGCAAGTACTTTCGATTTGAATCGTCAAATCATCTTCAGGCGGTATTAGTGTATTGTTATTTAATAATGTTTGCCTAAATGAAAATATGGTGCCTAAATGCACACAATATATATATATATATATATATATATATATATATATATATATATATATATATATATATATATATATATATATATATATATATAGGTGTATTCTTATGTAATATTTACCGGTCTAGACAGTGGCAGCGTTTCCGTAATCTCTAAGTGCACTCCTCAGGGGACTATGATGGCATATCTCCTTAAAACTTTATTATCTCCTTTTTTATGAAATTTTTATCATATGTATATCAACCCCGAGGAAGACAATGTAAGTTCTCTCGAATTTGTAGGTTACCCTTTGTGCGCTGAATATCTACGATACGTATATCCGATTTATTTTTATTAGTGTTAAAAAGTAGACTTAACAAATGTCTGACTTATTTAATTTGGAAAGAATCAGACTGAGAATATCGTTTTAAAATTAATTATGTAAATGGTACAACCCGCCTGGTGTCTGAGCGAGTTTTGGTAACAGTATATAATGAAGTTCAAAGAGTATTATATCAAGTAAGATTCTTAAGACGTTGTGGGTTCGAATTGCAGTCTCGTCTTGAAATTTGTTTATACTTTATTTATATGTTATTTAATGTTATTTAATCAAAATTAAGTAATTAATAGTTTACTAACCTAATTCTAAAAGTTTACAAAAATCATCAACGCTGACTTGAAAAAATTAAGTAAATAGTAATTCCCAGCCTTCCCCTTCTCTTTTGCCCCCTCGGTTTCGATTCTCTTATATGAAATCAAATAATAAATTGCTGACTTGAGACTGTCGTCCCATTACCGTTTGAAACCCTCCGCGCATCAACTACAACAAAAAGTGACTTGAAAAAAAGGGATAAATCAATACGCATTTTCTCTGATCAGGTGTCACATCGTCCAGAAATTTAAGATTAAGATATAAAAAAAAATAGTTCCATGGTATGGCATCTAATTGGTTTATTTTTTGATGATTCAAATTTCTCGAATATTTTTTCGACGCTTTTCTTTGTATTTTTAAAAAATCGCCCCAGACAAGGCATGAAGCCACTTAATGTAAGGAAATAAAAAAATACTACTTTTAGGTAAAAAAAAACTAGCCAACGATAAGTATTATATTGATAGATTCCGACCCAGAAAACAGCAATTCGTCCCCCTTTTTCAGAAACATCGCTCATGGAATGTGAGGACTATAGGACAAAATAAGGGGCCGAAAGTTACGAGGCTACCGAAAGTAAACCTAAGGTCCAATTTCTACTCTCTATTGTATGCGTTTCCATTCCCTTTAGGGCAGGGGCGGGCAACCTCCGGCCTGCGGGCCACATCCGGCCCGTAAAGGCTTAACGTCCGGCCTGCCACCCCTCTATACTTTATTATTGCAATTCAGCCCGCAGACCTCCCAGTAAAACCCATATCATTTTGTGACATAGACGTAAAAGTAGGTTTCAATTAAGATTTACATGTAAAAATGTATGAATATCAGTGAGCGATGATGAATGTATATTTCATTTTGATTTAACTATTAAGAGATAAAAATAGAAAAAGAAAAAGAGATAGGCAAAGAGGAAACGAGAGACGAGGAAAGGGCATGAAACCTAGAACTCATGTGAGGTGTGTCAAAACGAATGCTGGATCAACTTGCTACTTCCCCCGTCATTATTTTTTATGATTCCAAAATGGCTCTTCGTCGGCGCCTTTTATAACATCACATACAGAAGTCTCTTGAGAAAAAATATCAGATTTGTAGAGTGTTCAATGCAATTTTTGCACAATTTATTCATGTAAACAAAATATAGTAATTCTGTGATTTCGTTTTTCATTCCGACCCGCGATCTCCTTCCAAAAGTCTCATCTGACCCTCACTCTGAAAAGGTTGCCTGTCCCTGTTTTACAGAAACTCTAAACATTAAAATCCGCTTTCGGGTTTTAGTGATTATCGTATGATTTTAAGACATTGGTTTAGAGCTCCACTAATAATGTTCTGCATGAAACTTGATCCCACGTTAATATTGAAACCGAGGTTGACTCTGAGCACATCCTTTCTCGCTCATTTCATTTGAACTTTGGTTCGTCCTTGAAAGACATTCGCAACAAGAACTCTACTTTTTTTCGTTATTTTTTGAAAGAGGATGTACATTAGTATACTATATAAATCTCTGCTAGTATTTATTACGAAAAAACATATTACACTGTCCCTACTACAAAACAACCAAACCCAACACCATGAATAAACATTTGAAGATATAAAGACCTTAAAGCATAAAAACTTTTACCAAAATGACCTGATTCGGCATTAAATAACCTGAAAAGGGTTGATCTGCCGTAAAACAAAACAACCAAACCAACACCATGAATAAACATTTGAAGATATAAAGAACCTGAAGCATAAAAACTTCTACCAAAATGACCGGATTCGGCATTAAATAACACGAAAAGGGTTGATATGCTGTAAAACAAAACAGCCAAACAAAACACCACACTGCTGTAGGGGATTCGTACAAATATTTATCGCACTAATTGAAGCCGTTTTACTTTTTGTTCGTGTATTTGTTATTTTATTGTTTCCTTTCTGACATTTTGTTGTCATTTTTTATTTTTGTATCGTGTGTTGTATTCACTTCTCTTTCAACAAAACTAAAACAATTACCGTTTGATATCCAATAATCTTTTATCGCCAAAGACATGTGTACGCTCTGACATAGGCGTGAGATGGTAATTGTATCTTAGAGTGCACTTGTAATTTTTGTTTTGACCGGCCCGTTCGGCGCAATGATTAGATTATTCACTAATGAGACGAGAGACCGAGGTTCAATCTTCGATCGAGGCGTACCAAAGACTAAAAAAATGATAATATACATCCTATTGCTAAACATTCAGTATTATCAGGTGATTATCAGGGGTTAGTGGAGCAATCCTGAGGAAGAATAGGGATCTCCCCTACATCTCGGAAGAAAAGGCAATGAAAAGGGAGCCTTTGTGTCGTCCCAAACTATGGTCGACCCATTTACTTCAGTTTCAAGGAATAGTGAAAAAATATTACTACAGTTAAAACAGGGAGTAAGGTAGAGTGCTTCCTGTTTCAGCTCTATGCTGTTTGTACTATTCTATTACCATCCACTGCTAGTATCTCCTCTCTTCACTGCTCTCTTTCAGCTCTATGCTGTTTGTACTATCCTATTACCACCCACTGCTGGTATCGCCTCTCTTCACTGCTCTCTTTCAGCTCTATGCTGTTTGTACTATTCTATTACCATCCACTGCTGCTATCTCCTCTCTTCACTGCTCTCTTTCAGCTCTATGCTGTTTTTACTATTCTATTACCATCCACTGCTGGTATCTCCTCTCTTCACTGCTCTCTTTCAGCTCTATGCTGTTTGTACTATTCTATTACCATCCACTGCTGGTATCTCCTCTCTTAACTGCTCTCTTTTAGCTCTATGCTGTTTGTACTATTCTATTACCATCCACTGCTGGTATCTCCTCTCTTAACTGCTCTCTTTTAGCTCTATGCTGTTTGTACTATTCTATTACCATCCACTGCTGGTATCTCCTCTCTTAACTGCTCTCTTTTAGCTCTATGCTGTTTGTACTATTGTATTACCATCCACTGCTGGTATCTCCTATCTTCACTGTTCTCTTTTAGCTCTATGCTCTTTGTACTATTCTACTACCATCCACTGAGGTGTGTCCTCTCTTCACTGCGGTCTTTCAGCTCTATGCTGTTTGTACTATTCTATTACCATCCACTGCTGGTATCTCCTCTCTTCACTGCGGTCTTTCAGCTCTATGCTCTTGGTACTATTCTATTACCATGCACTGCTGGTATCTCCTCTCTTAACTGCTCTCTTTCAGCTTTATGATTTTTTTACTATTCTATTACTATGCACTGCTGGTATCTCCTCTCTTTACTGCTCTCTTTCAGCTCTATGCTGTTTCTACTATTCTATTACCCTCCACTGCTGGTATCTCCTCTCTTCACTGCGGTCTTTCATCTCTATGCTGTCTGTACTATTCTATTACCCTACACGGCTGGTATCTCCTCTCTTAACTGCTCTCTTTCAGCTTTATGCTGTTTGTACTATTCTATTACCATCCACTGCTGGTATCTCCTCTCTTAACTGCTCTCTTTCAGCTCTATGCTGTTTGTACTATTCTATTACCATGCACTGCTGGTATTTCCTCTCTTTACTGCGGTCTTTCAGCTCTATGCTGTTTGTACTATTCTATTACCATGCACTGATGGTATCTCCTCTCTTTACTGCTCTCTTTCATCTCTATGCAGTCTGTACTATTCTATTACCCTACACGGCTGGTATCTCCTCTCTTCACTCCGGTCTTTCAGCTTCATGCTGTTTGTACTATTCTATTACCATCTACTGCTGGTATCTCCTCTCTTTACTTATCTTGGGGTATGCCTTCACAGAACATCTCTAGTAGTTACAGTCAGTCTGGTTGATAGATGCCACTTGCCTTTATGACACAGCATTTGATTTATCATTTATCAATCATTGTGTTATTTAGATAATTAGAATTATTAATCTGCCTTGATTGTTTCATGTAATACGTTTCAGCCGATGTAACCTCCAATCTTTTTCAGATGTTTATTTTCGAACATTTGCAACTTCTAGTCGAATTTGGGAACCCGTATCACATTTCGAACTGAACTCTTTATTTAATCTACGTGGTAGATTGTTCTCATTCCATCAGCCCTTACCAGATAGAAGTGTTGATTTACGTTTTTCTGAGTTATTATCAAGTTAAGTAAGAAGAATTGACCCTTTAACACGCATAAACTATCACTTAGCTTCTATTAACTCGCTTCCCCAAGAGGTCAAAATTAAACACAAGGTCGATTTTTATGTGGGGCATATCCAGCTTACCAAAAGGGTCAATTTTAATAGGACAAAAATTAAATTTGTCCAAATAAAGAAGAACTACTCCTTTTTCCGACCGAGCAGAGAACAGATACTATACCCTGATCTTATCTCTAAGGCCAGAGAAGTCAATCAACTAATTGCTGTTAACCAATGAAATTCTCTACAGATTAACGTGATTGGCATAGTTATTCGTCAGTTCAAATTGAAAGTTTCCAAGTTTGAAAAGGTGCACTCGAAAAAGATCGGAGGTGACATCGGCTGAAACGTAATGGATATTACAAAGAAGATGACAATAGAAGTCGAAATAATCTAAATAATAGAAATTATAAAATGTAATATTAAAAAAATGTTGAAATATAATATTATCCATTAATCTTGATATTTTGCATGATTTTTATTTTGCTATCAGCAAAAATGTCATGACACTTCTACAAGCCTGGAGCATCTCTGTTTGATTTGTCGCCATTTTGAATAGCCTCGAACCAGATATTTCTGCGTGATTTAAATAATGTTTGCTATAAAACAATTCTAAATAATGCAGAGTTAAGGTTTATGGAAAGAAAATCTGCAGAAAAATAAAATGAAAAACTTATTAGGAAAACCAAGCAAATAAAGACGGATGTGTATGTTGTAATTTAAGGCCAAAGGTCTTGCAACTTAATATGAAGACAATCCAACATCCACCCGCATTTTATTTACTCTCACTTATCTCCCACTTTCATTTTAGAGATCGACTTGCTTTTTGCGGTTCTAAAAAACAAAGCAAAGCGAAAATTGTAGTGATCTCTAGTCTTCTTTGATATGTGACATCTGTACGCGTTAAAAGCGAATCTCTTGAATGAATCTAATGCCCACGTGACGCATATTCATTAGAAGTACCGTCACGCATGCCCATTTGAAGAATATCCTTATTTGTAACCCCTTTAAAAAAGATAAAAGCTAATCTTTCCCAACGATGGCTAGGTGACACATATCTATCAGAAGCAACGTCATGCATAATCGTTTAAAGTACATTACAGATATTCATATGTTGAACCCCCTTAAGAGCATAAGAGCCACGTCAGATAGAAATATTTAAATCGATATTACACTATGAAGAATTGAAGGTGCAAACGTATGTGGAATCCCGTTAGAAAATGAATAATGGACTATCTTACATGGGTAGTTGAATGTTACGGAGGGTAGAAAATCGTCATATAACGGCGAATTACAAAAAAGATATCTTTGTAAATGTGATAAAAAAACATTCAATGTGTAATAGAGTGCACATATTAGAAGATACATATATTGCAAACGCGGCTTACTGTTCAAAGAGCTTACAATGACGAGAAGCAAGGGTTAACATTCGAAACCAACGTACATCGAGTGCATATTTACGGTGGAGCAATCAATTGCCAAAAAGCAAATCTGTTGCTAGTTTTTTCGACATTCCTGTTTTATGACGGGGATCAAATTTCAATTGCATTGAATTATAAATCCCGTTTCTGCGTAAGGAGAATTATTCGATTCGTACTTTGATTTTTGTTAGTGGAAAAGTTATTTCTCTTGCAGCAATAAAGCAAAGAACAATGATTCCGTATAAAGAATCATACCTTTCATTTTTCGCTTATCTCAGCGACAAGACGATAGAACACCACACGCGCTTTTGCATAACCTTTGACCCTATAAGCCATTGCTACACATCTCTCAGACTTCATCTCTACAAGACCAACTACCCACTCACATATACTTGTTTACGTCATCCTTTGTCAACTCTTCTAGTTCACTTTTCTCCGGATGTTGTCCACGTGTCGTCAGAATTTCCAATCACATTATTTTTCACACATTTCATGAGTTTATATTTCTAATTTGTCCATTGTTTTGCCTTATTAATATCATGTGCAAAGGAATGTTCTGATTTCCAATCCTACTCCAAAATTATTTCCTTCAAGCTTTTCATCTTTTTATTATTATTTTTTCTGCCAACCTCGTCCGTGTTTTCTAATCAGCCTCTCCCTTAATCTGTTTCATATTATTACACATTGTCCGTTTATATAAAACTGAATCGGTCTATTTTGGTATAAGTGTGCGCTAATGTGCCATATTAAAGACTTTAAAAAGGGTACTCGATGGCACTTGTTAAAAACTCGGCATTAAATAGTGAGGATCAAGGGCAAGTGGAGTAATACTGAGAAAGGAGTGGCGCCCTTCTCTACACCTCAATGTAGTGCTTATTGAAAAAGGGATTTTTGGGTTTGCAGGTAAGTTACAAACTATGTGTAATCTCCTTAGAATATAAATAATAGGCCACCTTACATGGGAGGTTGGAGGTTACGGAGGGTACAAAGACGTCAATATGGTCTACGACTTGACATTTACTTTACACTCATTCTGCCCAGCGTTAAACCGTATACTTTAACTGGTGATAATTGTAAATAGACTTGTGAAATAATATTACTTCGGGGCTTATAAGATATGTTATAAAGAAACAATTCTCTTTTTAGATAGCGGTGTTGTGTGTAGTTTGTCTAACGGACAATAGTAGTATATAAGATAATGGAAATCGGAAAATCGTCGCTATTGTTGACGTCATTAGATTAGTAAGAAAACAAGTGAGATGGAATTAGTCTTATTAATCTGAAGTCAGGACGTGCACATGTCTTTTTCGATATAGCGTAATTGAATATGAAACGGTAATTATTTTTTCTTGTTTTGGGTAACGAGAAAAAACAAAAAATAAAACAAAAATGCAACAAATAGCAAAACATACTGTATATACATAAACAGTGCATCCATATATAATGACAGATATATATATATATATATATATATATATATATATATATATATATATATATATAAAGTCAGTTTATATTATATTCCAATAACCATGGCTTTATTTTATTATTTTATTTTTTCACATTTCCAAAAACATAAAATTTCTGTGAGATATATTTTTACGGTCCGTTTCATTTGTCATGTGCCAAACAACATTTTTATGTCAATATCGTCTCTGCAACACTACAAAATAATCAGAAAAATTCACAAGGAGTAAAATTTAAAATGGCGTAATAGCGTGATCTCACACGTGTGAGTTTTTTGCTCTCTCTTGTTGTTTGTTTTTTGTTTGTTTACATCCTAAAATGAAACCACTGTGTAGTGAAGGTGTTTTCAAGACACTTTAATCCACGAACTTTTTACTCTTTGTGAATTTTTCTGATGATTTTGTAGTGGGTCAGAGACGATATTGACATAAAAATGGTGTTTGGCACAAGACAAATGAAACGGACCGTAAAAAATATATCTAACAGAAATTTTATATTTTTGGAAATGTGAAAAAATAAAAATAATTAAATTAAACCATGGTTATTGTAATATAATATGAGCTGACTTATGTTTTGCTCTGTTATCAATAATTGACAAGCATTGAGCTGTATCTTTAACGGAGACTACAAAGTAAAAAGAACTGATGGTATATGCTAATACATATATTGTCATTAATAATTATATTTATATATATATATATATATATATATATATATATATATATATATATATATATATATATATATATAATCCAGGTAAAACACCCACAGAGTAGTAATCCAAACAATTTCACCCGGGTTCATAAAAAGTGCTCAATATAAAATAGAGCTTTTATATATGATTGTTTTTATTTACACAGACATGTACAAAATCTGCGACACAGGCATATCAATGTTATTGATCAATAGTTATTATAAACTGAGATCTCATCAGGGAGAGTTAGAATCCGATCTTAACCTTACATCATATTTGGAATATATATATATATATATATATATATATATATATATATATATATATTCTCTCATTTTATTATAAAATCTAGTTGCAGTACCTGTTTATTGAGGAGTTCGCAATATCATACAGAATATTTATTTTGATTTATCAGAAAGTGTCCTGACTTCGGTATAGTTGTTGACGTGAACAAGCAGAGAATGAAAATCATGATTTTGCTCATAGCGTTATCAGCAGTGGCCGATGTCCTTCAAAAGACGCGAAATGAATGGACATGGGAGACTGCTGATAACGCTATAAGCAAAAGTATTATTTTCATCTTCTGTGTGTTCACGTCAACAACCATACCGAAGTCTGGACACTTTCTGACATATAAAAATTAATATTCTGTATGATTTTTATACATTGTTTTCTTCATCCTGAGGAAGTCTTTCAATGAAGACGAAACGTTGATGAATAAATCAAAAGACGCGAAACGAATGGAAATGAAGGAGACGGGCCACTGTTAATAACGCTATAACCAAAATCATGATTTTCATTCCATGCTGGCTCACGTCAACAACCATACCGAAGTCTGGACACTTTCTGACATATCAAAATTTATATTTTGTATGATTCTTCTACATGGTTTTCTCCATCCTGAGGAAGTCTTTCAAGAAAGAAGAAACGTTGATGAATAGATAAATAAAGGTTTTTGGCTTTCCCTCCTTCATTTTACATTACGTCGGATCATTCTATCCCCATTTTTGTTCACATATATATATATATATATATATATATATATATATATATATATATATATATATATATATATATATATATATGTGTGTGTGTGTGTGTGTGTGTGTGTGATAGATGTGATAAGGGCACGAATCCTATTGGCACTATGACTGAATAATTATGATATCGGCAATCATTAGCTTTACGCCCAATTATCTTCGGCGCTAAAATTATAAGACGTGCACTTTTAGAACTTTCGATGTCCCTTCGTATCTGTATGTCTGTTGGCAGAACGAAGCGCCGGTTGTATCTATTGGCGATCTTACAGAGTTCATTAGGATCCGACCACCGTATTGCCGTGAATATCGCCTCTTAATACCAAAAACAGCTGACCCTGCCGCTTCTGGTGTCATGCAAACCAGATTGAAGTGGGGTTTCGCGCCGATACTCATTAAACAGTGGCCTCGAATATTAATCGGGAGTTTGTCACGAATGAAATTCCAGCGAAGACATTACATTATAATGTAGATTAAGCGCATGTCCCATTTTATTCCCACGAGGGCATGGTTAGTCACAATGTCGGTTAGTAACACATATAAATACACCGCCTCGAAGAAGGGGCACGATGGGTTAGAACAAAATAATAATTGTCTCAGCCTATGAAGATCCTTCCTTACCTGACCGATGACAGAAAGGGTTAAGTGTAGTGTCAGAATCAAGGGAGGCGCGAGAGCGCTCTATCCCTTAATAGACTACACGAATGGTCTATGCTGAAAATCTCATTTCTTTGATCAATCATAACTCAAAAACCAATAAACCAAATTAGTTCAAACTTTGCACAAAATTTTTATTTGATAGGTTCTATAAGTGTGTAGAATTTAAGCATCATTAGTCAAGGCAACCTAGAGATCCAGAAAGTTCAATCATGAAATCATGTTATCTGTGTGTACGTACGTACGTATGTGCCACCCTGTATCTCATCAACTATTTGATGGATACAGCTGATTTTAGGCAGAGATAGAGGTTCTAGGGCCTAGTTGATGGCATGTTAATTTCACTTTACCATATACCTTAGTTTTCCAGAAAATTCCAAAACCCCTTTAAAATGGCCAGTATTCATACACTTTATTCTATATCTTATCGACCATTTGATGGATTCAGCTGATTTTTTGGCAAAGATAGAGGTTATAGTGTCTAGCTGATGGCATTTTAATTTCAGTTTACCATATACCTTGATTAGTAAAACTACCAACTATATCAGTTATGAGAAGGCATTGAATTCAGGCATAGCCTTTACAAAAGTAGTGACATTCCATGATAAATGCCAGTATACTGAAATCATGTGCCCTTAATAGGATTAAGATGAAAATTCATATACACTAAATGTACAAAAGCAAGGAAATTCCCAAATTTTTACACTTTTATTGTCATTAAGGGTATGACTAGATATCAACCAAACCATTTCATTATCACATCACTACAGTATACGTCTCTATGCATGAGTGGATGAAGTGTGTGAGGTGCGATGAAGAAAAATTCCTACCAGTAAAATACATAGCCCTGTTGTGCTCGCATACTCTTAATGACAATAAAAGTGTAAAAATCTGGGAATTTCCTTGCTTTTGTACATTTAGTGTATATGAATTTTCGTCTTAACCCTATTAAGGGCATATGATTTCAGTATACTAGCATTTATCATGGAATACACACTACACTTTGATCTAGCCAAAAGGCGGAGGAATTATAAAATTTAGCGCAAGTCTGTCCGAAACCGAAGCACGAAATATCATAAAGAAAGCCCGGCAGTCCTTATAGTTGCGGATTTGTATCATCTATAAGTTTAAAAGCCTCAAGGGATTTTGAAGGAATGCCAAGTTTACCTCCATGGAATATTTATTTGTGTTGTTTTGCTGGATATCACACTTTTTCGATTATTTAATGACGAATACACTTTTCGTTTTCGTAAAAGTCGTTATATTTTTTTTACTAATAAGTAACCAATTTTCAATTTAACCAATTTTCAAGACAAAAAAGTCACTCAAGGATGAGCTAAGGAAATAGATTGATTGTCAGCTGAATGATGAAGAATATTAAAGGAATAAAAATGATGAATTTAATAGACAAAATTTGAACACCTGTGGAGAGGTTTTGTGATCAATATTTGTTGAAATTTGATTAAAAGACCACCATGTTATAGTCTGCAGAGAACCAGTTCCGTGCTATGTGTTCCAGAGGGTGTAAGGACTTGGAAATAAACGCTGTTTATAGAAATTCCGTTTTATGTTAGGTCCACAGGGAACGAAATAAAGTATTTTGCTGTATTTTTAGCGAAAGACGCTCGAGACAAGGCATGAAGCCACTTGATGTAAGGAACTACAAAGAAAATAAGATGATTAACTCAAAGTATTGAAAACCCTAAAGCAATAGGAGAACAGTCTAAATGAAGAAAGTGAAACAAGCCTGCAGTTCTTGGAAACGGAAGTTGTATTATAACGAAGTACCTAAACAGCGAATTGATGAAAGTCTCTAAACCAACGACTCAAGCGAGATGTGATAAATAAAGAAGGAGATAAACCAGACAATGCATATGACAGGATGATCGCTAGAAAAGAGAGACATTTGTCAAACGGTAATTTATTTTTTACAAAGAATAACTTTTATAAACTTTTCAACTTTTATAAACTATTCTTTTATAATTCACTCACAGATGCTCAAAATGTCGTCCGTTCAAATCAGAGAAGTGAATAGGCCAGACGAAATAAAATTTAAACAATGAACTTTACAACCTCAAATTTCACGCTTTTCTAACAACACCGTGTGTTACATATTGAAGAGACTGAGACTAGCAATATCACGTCTGTTATAGTCATAGTTCTTGGTGTAAATGGCTTATAAAAAAATAACAAGAGATTAGAGCTCAGTCGAGCCGCTTTCATGGAAAAACGACGAAGTATAAAAAGCCTAGCTACATCTCTTGTGTAAGAAAGAGGGATATATACTGAGCGATGATTTCTTTTAGTAAAAAAATTATTTTTTACAACTATCTTTAAAATGACTCTGTAAGAATAACCTTTCATCACATTCCTAAAAAAATGTATCATATTTGTAGCATATAAGAAGGACTACCAAAATAAATTGTAAAGTTTCAATTATTTGAAAATTTCAGCGAAGATTGCGGTAGCATTTAGTTAATTTGCATATTGTGATGGCGGCCATCTTGAATTTATAATGAGGTTGACCATCCACTCATGGAAAATTGTCATTGCTTAATTTATTGTGTATATTTGGACTATTCTGTCTTATACTTAAAAGTTCGAAAATCTGCGAAATATCCACAAAATTCGACCAAAGATGGCGGCAATAACCTCCACAGCACCATATACAAAACTATAAATCTGAGGATTATCCACTACGTCACGAACGCGATGTTAGCAAACAATGCCGTTTTCCGGTAGTATCGTCTGCTATCAGAGGTGGTAGACTTGTCGCAATTTTACGACAGCCGCGCTAAGAGAGTTAATATTTTCAATTTAGTCTTTAATGTTCTTTTACTAATGAGTCAACACTTATCAAACGTAAAACCACTCAGTTTAATGATGATCAATAATCTGAGACGATTTAAAATCTTTACACACAACTCACTGCAAAACAACAGTCGACCCCTAAAAAGCACTTCTTCCTTTTTGTCAGAAACTTCACAACTTACTGAGAACATATATTTAACTTTCCACAAAATGGTAGTCCATGTGAGAGTCAAGATATGCCTCCCAAGTTGGAATCTTATGTGAAGGCATGCGTGTTCCTCAATCTCAAAACATTTATTTAGAGATCACTTATACGTACGATTACATGTAATAAAACAATTATATTAATGAAAATTAAATGTTATTTATCAGCGCAAGTGTTCAAACTGTTTTCCATTCTTGATTTACACAGCTTTAAAGTCTGCCTCTTACGCTTCGACAAAAAAAAAATGCTTTCTACTGTCCACCTACTTTTGGCTCACCCTGTATATATGGGAAATGAAAAATGAAAAACCATAAATATGTTTTTTTTATGTATTCATCAACGTTTCGTCTTAATTTGTAAGACTTCCTCAGGATGATAATTTTAAGAAAAATGTCATGCAAGTGCATACAAATATTGGGTTGACATGATGGGTTAATGAGAAGAAGTAGTAGCCACTACTGGGAGCGCAGGACCAAGGTCCAGGCTGAGAGAAGTCGGTGGCAGGGAGTGAAATGAATGTGGATAGCTGTGAGTAAAAAAGGGGAGGGTGGAGGTGTAAGTGAATTTTTGGCAATACTAAACGTACATGTAACCCGTTGGGTCACAATCACTACCATAGTTGTTTACTTTGATTTAATTCGAACATTTATAAACTGTGACATGATTTAAGACATTTCCTAGCATGTCTTTTACTTTTATATACTTCTTTACGAACTACGAGATTGCACATGAGTCATCATCAGTGATTGACTATTGTTAATACGAAGTGGTGTTCCCTGGAGTCTGAGTGACAACAAAATCTATACAGCTTTGCAGCACTCTCTGTCTCTATTGATAACCGCTGAAAATCATTTTGCGTTATCGCAACAAACGTTCACAATTGATTTTTCGCTGGCAACAAGCGATGGACTTCTCTGGAATTTGAGTGCAAAGCCCCAGTATTATTCGCACTTTTGTGGAGGTCCGGTTTGAGCTCTCTCCCCTTAGTGTCCCATCTTACTATAATTCAATTCTTTTCCCTATAAAATATTTTGTATCACACTTATTTTTAAAGTTTCCTTGGGGAGAGTGTGCAAGTTTTTATGGGCGTTCCATCAAAATACGAAAGTTTACAAAATATGAAGTGCTCATGTTGCTCACCGTGTTTCTTAGAATATATATGACAAAATTCATAATGATTCGTTCAGAGATTATCCTGAACATAGAAATATATATTAATATATACACATACTTAACTTTGTATAGAGAGAGAGGTACACTATAGTATCTGTTTTTTTTCAGCAAGTCCTTTCTCAAACAGGTGTCGTTAATGACGACGGAAATTATATCTTTCTGTATTTCAGTGATGTGTTTCCGTTTACCTTTTAGCAATTTTTCTTCTTTCTTGATGCAATAAATAAAGAAAGGACACCAGGTGTGTTTCTCTATAATTACAAAATACACACATTCTGTAATGACATAATGCTATCCGTTTAAGAAATACATATTTATATATAAGGAAACAGAGGGATATAATTACGTCAATAAACTGCTATTCGGTTGAAACTCGTGTTCGTGTAGGCATCACGTTAGTAAATGGAACTAATTCTATGGGCGAGTTGAACAACCGACGCATACGGATGGCGGTTCCATTTCGTAGACTCAGGTTCGAATCCTATGCAGATGTCATTTTTCTATTTGTACATTTTTCTGTTCTTAGTTCGGTAAAATAATTAACCGTTAATTTTAATTACGCCACTACCTACGTAGACACGAGTGTCAATCAAAAGGCTGCGATAAACATTATATGTATGTATCTGTATTCATATTACGTTTGGTATTTGTTTATATGTTTGTATGTAACCGATTCACTACGAAACAAACCAATCGATCATTATGGATTTTGGAAAACAGTTGGAAGACGTAAGGGTAGGGAATGCGGGTTATATTTAGTTAGTTATAGTTTTATTCAAAGGTGGTTGAAAGAGACATTTTCTAAAATAAATCATTATTCTAAAAAAGCAAGCTGGCGTTTACCCTTGAGGTAAAAACATTCGTGACAGAAAAAAACTGCTGATTTGCAATTGTTGGCGAGTTTTTTAAAAAGTGTTTATACTCCGTTTTGTGGTTAGGATTTCGGCTTCAAATTTAGCTTTAGCGTCTGAGGTTTTTTTTGCATTTTTTGCTGTGTTATATACATATTGGTCGTAAAAAATGAATTCCTTTGAATTAAATTCACAATTCTATTTGAAATTTAACCATTTTTTGTACAGAAAAGCTTTTAGCCCATACGTGACGTGTCCACCAATTGTATTTTTTAACTACCAAGAAGACCCGACGTTGCTCGGGATTGAATAAGGATCAATTGCATTCTTTTTTCACTATGCTCATAACACCATATCACTTTCTTTGTTTTTACTGCCCTGCTCCTCCTCCGGTTTCGCGCCTTAATATAGTTTGAAGAAACTGAGATATTGGACAAATCTCTGAATTAGTATCTTATATATATATGTTTTAAATTTCATAAACATCAGATATACGTATTTGAAGTTTTAAGGGGGTTCTGTTCTCATGGGGCACATATAAGCTGGATCACGTAGATATTCGGCACATAAAGGGTAACACTTCCATTGTCTTTCCCGGGGAATTATATATATATATGATATACATTTTATCAAAATAAAATATATTTTAAATTGTATAAGAGGTTCAGCCAACAAAGCTCTCTTAGAAAATGTTATACATATGATTTAAATTCTAATAAAAACAGGATACATTTGAAGTTTTAAAGGGCGTTATGCCTACATAGGCCTCTTCGAGTACACTTTCATTTTCGGGATCTCTCCATTATCTTCTTTGGAAGACTTGGTATACACATAGATTTGCCTCGTGAAGCAAACACACTGAATACTGTTGTGGGATCATCCCTATGTAATACACGATGGACTCTCCCGATAAGTATATTATAGTTTGACTGTAATCCACTCACAGAGCAGAAACTATACTGGTTACATTGTATAACGTAATATAACTTTATTCTTCTTTTTAACATATTCTTATTTATTTATTGGGCCTTTTCGAGGACATAAATAATATGTATACGTACACGATAAACATCATCAAGTAAGCGACACTAGAAACTGCTCAAATGAACATTTTCGCTTCTTGCCGATGAGAAAGAAAGACGAGTAACATTAATTGCCTGCTTCTCTATTGAATTTTAAATGCGATTTCCTGTTGGTCTATTACGAGTCTCTATATTAAATATAACGTGGCATACGATTACAGTTAACTGTAGATATTAAGGCCGTTAGACATATGCAATAGCGAATGAATGAGCAGTTAAAGCAATTCGCCCTTTCGATCTTTTAGAAAAGAGAATATAATTTATGAGAAATGAGTTTCCTCTTTCTTTCAGAAACGTCAAGAAATATGAAACCGATTAGAATATTTCCTGTTCTATTCAATTTGGTTTGAGTCAGCTTTTCAATCATTGTCTGTTTCTTGTTATTGTTGTTATTGTTACCTACATAGTCTTGAAAATCTAACATTTCGTCTTATATATATATATATACAGGGTGGGCCCAAATAAGGGTCCTATCTTTAAATTTGAATAACTGGAATTTGAATAACTTACACAAAATAAAAGGTAAACTCACCAAACTTTATGTGTGTGTAGACTGACCCTTCCGAGATTTTTTGAAATAAACAAAACAAATTTTAGCCGAAAAACACTTCTTAAAACTTACAAAAACTAAAGTATTGTTTTTTACACTGTTTTGAGTTTTTTAAGCAAAAATAATGTTTTCTAAATGAGGGTACGTTCCTTAGGGCTAATACGGCTCATGCTTGCTTCGGAAGGGGTCCTTTACTTATTCTAAAAAAAATTTTTTTTTAAATCAATAAATAAAAAAGTTATGAATTTTTAAAAATAAGACCCTTATTTTTGCCCACCCTGTATATATATATATATATATATATATATATATATATATATATATATATATATATATATATATATATAATATTTGTTATTGTTTATTATCTATGTACGTATACGTTTCGTCCTTTATAATCGGGACTCATCAGCATAGAGATATGACTATTCACTATCGGTCATGCGATTCGAAACCCCAGATTACGAGTATTTTGCAACTCAAATCCCGACGCCGGAACCACTCGGCCAACGTTGAACAGCGAATAAACGGTGATAATTTTAACACTTTATGTGACGGCTTGACGCCATAAGATCGTTCTACTTTATGAAAGGAACGATGCATTTATAGCTAGCGACGTCATGCTGTGTTAATACTACACTTACAGTGCCCATCTAGACGGGTTTTTCTAGGAGCTACAAATAATAAATATTTGTTATTGTTTATTATCTATGTACGTATACGTATCGTCCTTTATAATCGAGACTCATCAGCATATAGATATGACTATTCACTACCGGTCATGCGATGCGATACCTGGATTACAGTAAATTCAACCTAAAGTTCTACATAACGCATAGAATAGGTTCGTATATTTCTAACTAGTCCAACAGTATAATTAAACGCAATAAATAAAATCGTATGAGAATATAAGTGAATGCAAAAGATCTGACTGGATTCGAACTCGGTTAAGCCGATTTAACAGTCGACACTATTGCACAACTCGTGTCGATCCAGTGGGTTGCTATGGCATCAAACATATACACAAACCCCAAACAATGTAAGGAGGGTGATAGGTGATGGCACTTTTATGAATTATTGGTATCATCAGTAGGGATATAAAAGCGAATTTGTAGCAACGGCAACATCCACTGAAGTAGATTAAAGTATTTAAAAAGAGTTTATATCTTTATTGTTATCTCCCATTACAACCATAAATTCATATTCTCGAAGGCAATGGAGCCATTCACACACGCAAAAGGTCGCAAAAGATTGATTTGATTAAAAGAAATATCATGTTATTCGATTGACCAGAAAAAGTCTTATACTTTTAATAGTATTTGAGGAATTCTTTGAAGAAAAATTTATGTTCAAGCGAGGTTATTTGAGACAAAGGAAACTCTGATTTCAAGTATCAAAATAAATTTGTTTTGATTTCCGGTCATTACGTTTAATAGCACGACCTAATAACGTTTGCACAACGCTTAATAGCACGGCATAATCATGTTTGAACACCGGTTCAAGTTAGATCACCGAACTCACGCAACGTTGAAACTTGTCAGTACAAAATGAGTTACTATTTCTGAATAGCGAGTGCTGCATATGAGATGACTCGGTGCTTATTCTGGCATTGTTTCCAGTCGTCTCTGACTTTTCCTTGCAACTGAACTCAGACAATACCGGTTTAGGAGAGTGTGGTTGTAAATGTCGCAACCGTTTCTTAACATTAGGCCGTCTCCCGCGCATGCACTGTTACAGAAGGTATCCATTGTCTATTGAGACTAAACAAAAGCGTCTCTAACGCTGAATAATATTGTTCCGTTGATAGATTTGGTTAAAGAGAATGAGTCTACTTGATGACGGTTTCCGGTTTTGAAATGGGAAATAGACAAGCGGTATTTATCAATGAAAAAAAAACTGTCACCCATTGTATTTTAGGTAGGTCGTTTTTTTATTAAATAATCCTTTTGGCCATTAATAATTTCTTTTCACCATATTTTTTAATTATCAACACATGAAAATCAAACTGGTTTTTATAATTGCAAATTTTCATTTTGTTATTATTGTGACTTTAAACGGCCGATAATAAATAAAACAACACGGTGGTATACTTACAAAAGTGTGTATTTACAGAAGTGCAGAATAGTGTGTTACAGAAAGACTGTTTGTCTTTCCTCGTATTGGATGATAGCCCTATGGGAATGGGCGTATCGGTTGGAAGTCGTTGGTTTGACTTGCGCAAATTAGCGCAGAGGGCCCGTGCAGTCAAGTGCATAATAGAGCCTGTTCTCACAGTCGGAGCTAACAGACGTGACAGGGAAGAAAATACAGGCAAAAGATCTCTTTCCCCCCCCCCACGAATGGTTAAAGAAATAATTGTTTAGTAATTACGAAAGCCGTAATTGCTCTCTCTTTCTCTTTCTCTCGACGTTAGTGAATATCTCCCAGCTGATTTGATAACTAACGTATGTAATAAAAAGAATTAAAAGTTAAAAAGATTGTTGTTTGGTGAGTCGGTCAGGAAGCTTTTGTTGCAGACAACGGACGGCGTGGTTCACGACAGAAAGAAAGAAGAAAAAATGCAACCACTAGACGACATCGAGACGGCGCCCCCCCTCTACGCGGCGAGGGAGAAATTTAAAGGTATCCAACTATATGATTTATGTGTTTAAAATGAACAGTGATTAAATGAGAACTGCCACGATCCTTTCCGGGACGAGTGTACGGAGCGAGAAAAGTCGCGGCTCTAAGTAAGAGGGGTATGCAACACTCGTAGGCACATCTATACATCGTGTCTAGAAGAGTCCGTATAGTCACGAAATAGGACAAATAGTCACGAAATAGGACAAATAGTCACGAAATAGGACAAATCAGAATCACACCATAACAGCCTGTATTGAGCCTTGTTCTATATAGAGTCAATACTTTTTTCTTTTTAAAGTGTATTGCAATCTACTTCGTAATCTTATGTTTTTTTCATATTTGCTAGTTAGAACCTGTTTGCGGGATTTGCATCTCAAATCTGTCGAACACGACATCCATTAGTTCGTTCTTTGAAGTATTATTTTCCACATCACATAAATATTGTTTTCTCATTTGGTTCATATGCCTTTTGTGGGTAAACTTGGGTCCTTTTACCATGTAAATCATGTTCCCAATCCGCTATCCACTATCCCTGTCTCCCAGTAAGATGTATTGTTTTTGAACATCCAAAAGAAAATATTATCTCTAAGTTTAAAGGGTCCCTTCGTGATTTTTTTTCACGTCCTTGTTTTGTATGGATTGTCAATAATCTATCAAACACTGTTTTAATCTTCCTTGCAAACACTTCTACCGCTGGCGTCAAGGAGGATAGAACATTATTATTTGAGATCATCTTATATACCTGGGAAATTCTTGCATTGCCTTTTCGGTAGGTATACGCCTCGCTTTCTTAAGCGCTCATTTATACGTATCCAAAAAAACGTTCTACCTGATCATTGCGTCTCGCATTGTACGGCACGATCGTGATATGCTCCCCTACAAATGTTTAACAGAATTGCTTAAATTCACTTGACGTGAATTGCGTTTTGTTGTCTGATACAATACAGTCAACGACTCTGAATCTGGCGAATAATTAATGTAAACGAACCGGGCGAACACTTCATGTAAAAAGCGTATTGTTACTTCTGTGGTTAGTTTTTCTTACATTTTAATATTTTCGGACATTTTGTAAAACTGTTCACCACTATTAGGAAATAGAAACTATCGAGTAGATGAGTAAAATCTATGTGGATCCTTGGTCATCCAGTATATAAGCAAGTTCGGTCGGTAAGCTTTCGGCCAGGATCTGAACTTTCTAAGAGATGTCTTCGCTGTCAAAATACAACCGTTGCATTATTTCACCGAACTATGAATGTCTGTCAATCTCGAAATTATAGTATTCTTTTTTGTTATGGATCAACTACTTCATCACACGATTTTTTAATGTTTTTATATAATCATCGTTTAATGAGTTTTCTTTTATTTCTTAAAGTGTTATCGGAAGCTCCCTACTAACGTTACAGAATGTATTCTTTAATATCTACCTCAGTTTACAGGGAGGCAATCACTATGTTTCCAAATGGTTCAGCACACTAAAACATAAGTCTAGATAATTCGTCAGCATGACTAATGTTTAACGATGGGATAAACTCCATTTTATGATTGGTTCAAGATATCTGCCATCTATTTTCAGTATGCGTTGGTAATCCCGTGTTAACCCATAAATCGTTAGTAATCGCTTATGGTCGGTTTGAAACACAAACTGTCTTCCATGAACAAAACGAGGAAATTACGTACGAGACGCGAGGGCGATAGGTTTTAGCGATCCGTCTTTCATTTTCTTTAATATGCAGGCTCCAATGCCGTGTGAGTTAGCATCAGTAGCCACAATGATTTCGAGATCTGAGTTTTAGTGAGTCAAAAATAATTCTGATGTAATGATTTGCTAAACCAAGAAAACTTTGTAGTAGCGATACATTTTCTGAAGCTGGCATATTTTTATCGCACTAGCTC
Organism: Sepiola atlantica; assembly: GCA_963556195.1. Lineage (NCBI taxonomy): Eukaryota > Metazoa > Mollusca > Cephalopoda > Sepiida > Sepiolidae > Sepiola > Sepiola atlantica. Next base: position 83,796,682 of record OY744538.1, on the reverse strand, counting down.
GCTCTATAATTATTATATTTCTTATCGCACTAGCTCGCTCTGGGTCTGGTTATCTACTATCTTTTTCTATAATTATTATATTTTTTATCGCACTAGCTCGCTATGGGTCTGGTTATCTACTATCTTTTTCTATAATTATTATATTTTTATCGCACTAGCTCGCTATGGGTCTGGTTATCTACTATCTTTTTCTATAATTATTATATTTTTATCGCACTAGCTCGCTATGGGTCTGGTTATCTACTATCTTTTTCTATAATTATTATATTTTTTATCGCACTAGCTCGCTATGGGTCTGGTTATCTACTATCTTTTTCTATAATTATTATATTTTTTATCGCACTAGCTCGCTATGGGTCTGGTTATCTACTATCTTTTTCTATAATTATTATATTTTTTATCGCACTAGCTCGCTATGGGTCTGGTTATCTACTATCTTTTTCTATTATTATTATATTTTTTATCGCACTAGCTCGCTATGGGTCTGGTTATCTACTATCTTTTTCTATAATTATTATATTTTTTATCGCACTAGCTCGCTATGGGTCTGGTTATCTACTATCTTTTTCTATAATTATTATATTTTTTATCGCACTAGCTCGCTATGGGTCTGGTTATCTACTATCTTTTTCTATAATTATTATATTGTTATCGCACTAGCTCGCTATGGGTCTGGTTATCTACTATCTTTTTCTATAATTATTATTTTTTTATCGCACTAGCTCGCTATGGGTCTTGTTATCTACTATCTTTTTCTATAATTATTATATTTGTATCGCACTAGCTCGCTATGGGTCTGGTTATCTACTATCTTTTTCTATTATTATATTTTTTATCGCACTAGCTCGCTATGGGTCTGGTTATCTACTATCTTTTTCTATAATTATTATATTTTTTATCGCACTAGCTCGCTATGGGTCTGGTTATCTACTATCTTTTTCTATAATTATTATATTTTTTATCGCACTAGCTCGCTATGGGTCTGGTTATCTACTATCTTTTTCTATTATTATTATATTTTTTATCGCACTAGCTCGCTATGGGTCTGGTTATCTACTATCTTTTTCTATAATTATTATATTTTTTATCGCACTAGCTCGCTATGGGTCTGGTTATCTACTATCTTTTTCTATAATTATTATATTTTTATCGCACTAGCTCGCTATGGGTCTGGTTATCTACTATCTTTTTCTATAATTATTATTTTTTTATCGCACTAGCTCGCTATGGGTCTTGTTATCTACTATCTTTTTCTATAATTATTATATTTTTATCGCACTAGCTCGCTATGGGTCTGGTTCTCTACTATCTTTTTCTATAATTATTATATTTTTATATCGCACTAGCTCGCTCTGGGTCGGGTTCTCTAATTTCTTTTTCTATAATTATTATATTTTTATCGCACTAGCTAGCTATGGTTCTGGTTATCTACTATCTTTTTCTATAATTATTATATTTTTATCGCACTAGCTCGCTATGGGTCTGGTTATCTACTATCTTTTTCTATAATTATTATATTTTTATCGCACTAGCTCGCTATGGTTCTGGTTATCTACTATCTGTTTCTATAATTATTATATTTTTATCGCACTAGCTCGCTCTGGGTCTGATTATCTACTATCTTTTTCTATTATTATTATATTTTTTACCGCACTAGCTCGCTATGGGTCTGGTTATCTACTATCTTTTTCTATAATTATTATATTTTTATCGCACTAGCTCGCTATGGGTCTGGTTCTCTACTATCTTTTTCTATAATTATTATATTTTTATATCGCACTAGCTCGCTCTGGGTCTGGTTTTCTACTATCTTTTTCTATAATTATTATATTTTTTATCACACTAGCTCGCTATGGTTCTGGTTATCTACTATCTTTTTCTATAATTATTATATTTTTATCGCACTAGCTCGCTCTGGGTCTGGTTATCTACTATCTTTTTCTATAATTATTATATTTTTATCGCACTAGCTCGCTATGGGTCTGGTTATCTACTATCTTTTTCTATAATTATTATATTTTTATCGCACTAGCTCGCTATGGTTCTGGTTATCTACTATCTGTTTCTATAATTATTATATTTTTATCGCACTAGCTCGCTCTGGGTCTGATTATCTACTATCTTTTTCTATTATTATTATATTTTTTACCGCACTAGCTCGCTATGGGTCTGGTTATCTACTATCTTTTTCTATAATTATTATATTTTTATCGCACTAGCTCGCTATGGGTCTGGTTCTCTACTATCTTTTTCTATAATTATTATATTTTTATATCGCACTAGCTCGCTCTGGGTCTGGTTTTCTACTATCTTTTTCTATAATTATTATATTTTTTATCACACTAGCTCGCTATGGTTCTGGTTATCTACTATCTTTTTCTATAATTATTATATTTTTATCGCACTAGCTCGCTCTGGGTCTGGTTATCTACTATCTTTTTCTATAATTATTATATTTTTATCGCACTAGCTCGCTATGGGTCTGGTTATCTACTATCTTTTTCTATAATTATTATATTTTTATCGCACTAGCTCGCTATGGTTCTGGTTATCTACTATCTGTTTCTATAATTATTATATTTTTATCGCACTAGCTCGCTCTGGGTCTGATTATCTACTATCTTTTTCTATTATTATTATATTTTTTACCGCACTAGCTCGCTATGGGTCTGGTTATCTACTATCTTTTTCTATAATTATTATATTTTTATCGCACTAGCTCGCTATGGGTCTGGTTCTCTACTATCTTTTTCTATAATTATTATATTTTTATATCGCACTAGCTCGCTCTGGGTCTGGTTTTCTACTATCTTTTTCTATAATTATTATATTTTTTATCACACTAGCTCGCTATGGGTCTGGTTATCTACTATCTTTTTCTATAATTATTATATTTTTATCGCACTAGCTCGCTATGGTTCTGGTTATCTACTATCTGTTTCTATAATTATTATATTTTTATCGCACTAGCTCGCTCTGGGTCTGATTATCTACTATCTTTTTCTATTATTATTATATTTTTTACCGCACTAGCTCGCTATGGGTCTGGTTATCTACTATCTTTTTCTATAATTATTATATTTTTATCGCACTAGCTCGCTATGGGTCTGGTTATCTACTATCTTTTTTTATAATTATTATATTTTTATCGCACTAGCTCGCTATGGTTCTGGTTATCTACTATCTTTTTCTATAATTATTATATTTTTATCGCACTAGCTCGCTATGGTTCTGGTTATCTACTATCTTTTTCTATAATTATTATATTTTTATCGCACTAGCTCGCTCTGGGTCTGGTTATCTACTATCTTTTTCTATAATTATTGTATTTTTATCGCACTAGCTCGCTATGGGTCTGGTTTTCTACTATCTGTTTCTATAATTATTATATTTTTTCTCGCACTAGCTCGCTATAGGTCTGGTTATCTACTATCTTTTTCTATAATTATTATATTTTTTATCGCACTAGCTCGCTATAGGTCTGGTTATCTACTATCTTTTTCTATAATTATTATATTTTTATCGCACTAGCTCGCTATAGGTCTGGTTATCTACTATCTTTTTCTATAATTATTATATTTTTATCGCACTAGCTCGCTCTGGGTCTGGTTATCTACTATCTTTTTCTATAATTATAATATTTTTATCGCACTAGCTCGCTATAGGTCTGGTTTTCTACTATCTTTTTCTATAATTATTATATTTTTATCGCACTAGCTCGCTCTGGGTCTGGTTATCTACTATCTTTTTCTATAATTATTATATTTTTATCGCACTAGCTCGCTATGGGTCTGGTTTTCTACTATCTTTTTCTATAATTATTATATTTTTATCGCACTAGCTCGCTATAGGTCTGGTTATCTACTATCTTTTTCTATAATTATTATATTTTCATCGCACTAGCTCGCTATAGGTCTGGTTCTCTTCTATCTTTTTCTATAATTATTATATTTTTATCGCACTAGCTCGCTATGGGTCTTGTTATCTACTATCTTTTTCTATAATTATTATATTTTTTATCGCACTAGCTCGCTATAGGTCTGGTTATCTACTATCTTTTTCTATTATTATTATATTTTTTATCGCACTAGCTCGCTATAGGTCTGGTTATCTACTATCTTTTTCTATAATTATTATATTTTTTATCGCACTAGCTCGCTATAGGTCTGGTTATCTACTATCTTTTTCTATAATTATTATATTTTTTATCGCACTAGCTCGCTATAGGTCTGGTTATCTACTATCTTTTTCTATAATTATTATATTTTTATCGCACTAGCTCGCTCTGGGTCTGGTTATCTACTATCTTTTTCTATAATTATTGTATTTTTATCGCACTAGCTCGCTATGGGTCTGGTTTTCTACTATCTTTTTCTATAATTATTATATTTTTTATCGCACAAGCTCGCTATAGGTCTGGTTATCTACTATCTTTTTCTATAATTATTATATTTTTTATCGCACTAGCTCGCTATAGGTCTGGTTATCTACTATCTTTTTCTATAATTATTATATTTTTTATCGCACTAGCTCGCTATAGGTCTGGTTATCTACTATCTTTTTCTATAATTATTGTATTTTTATCGCACTAGCTCGCTATGGGTCTGGTTATCTACTATCTTTTTCTATAATTATTATATTTTTTATCGCACTAGCTCGCTATAGGTCTGGTTATCTACTATCTTTTTCTATAATTATTGTATTTTTATCGCACTAGCTCGCTATGGGTCTGGTTTTCTACTATCTTTTTCTATAATTATTATATTTTTTATCGCACTAGCTCGCTATGGGTCTGGTTATCTACTATCTTTTTCTATAATTATTATATTTTTTATCGCACTAGCTCGCTATGGGTCTGGTTATCTACTATCTTTTTCTATAATTATTATATTTTTATCGCACTAGCTCGCTATGGGTCTAGTTATCTACAATCTTTTTCTATAATTATTATATTTTTATCGCACTAGCTCGCTATAGGTCTGGTTATCTACTATGTTTTTCTATAATTATTATATTTTTATCGCACTAGCTCGCTATAGGTCTGGTTATCTACTATCTTTTTCTATAATTATTATATTTTTTATCGCACTAGCTCGCTATGGGTCTGGTTATCTACTATCTTTTTCTATAATTATTATATTTTTATCGCACTAGCTCGCTATGGGTCTGGTTATCTACTATCTTTTTCTGTAATTATTATATTTTTATCGCACTAGCTCGCTATGGGTCTGGTTATCTACTATCTTTTTCTATAATTATTATATTTTTATCGCACTAGCTCGCTATGGGTCTGGTTATCTACTATCTTTTTCTATAATTATTATATTTTTATCGCACTAGCTCGCTATAGGTCTGGTTATCTACTATCTTTTTCTATAATTATTATATTTTTATCGCACTAGCTCGCTATGGGTCTGGTTATCTACTATCTTTTTCTATAATTATTATATTTTTATCGCACTAGCTCGCTATAGGTCTGGTTATCTACTATCTTTTTCTATAATTATTATATTTTTTATCGCACTAGCTCGCTATGGGTCTGGTTATCTACTATCTTTTTCTATAATTATTATATTTTTATCGCACTAGCTCGCTATGGGTCTGGTTATCTACTATCTTTTTCTATAATTATTATATTTTTATCGCACTAGCTCGCTATGGGTCTGGTTATCTACTATCTTTTTCTATAATTATTATATTTTTATCGCACTAGCTCGCTATGGGTCTGGTTATCTACTATCTTTTTCTATAATTATTATATTTTTATCGCACTAGCTCGCTATGGGTCTGGTTATCTACTATCTTTTTCTATAATTATTGTATTTTTATCGCACTAGCTCGCTATGGGTCTGGTTTTCTACTATCTTTTTCTATAATTATTATATTTTTTATCGCACTAGCTCGCTATGGGTCTGGTTATCTACTATCTTTTTCTATAATTATTATATTTTTATCGCACTAGCTCGCTATGGGTCTGGTTATCTACTATCTTTTTCTATAATTATTATATTTTTTATCGCACTAGCTCGCTATGGGTCTGGTTATCTACTATCTTTTTCTATAATTATTATATTTTTATCGCACTAGCTCGCTATGGGTCTGGTTATCTACTATCTTTTTCTATAATTATTATATTTTTATCGCACTAGCTCGCTATGGGTCTGGTTATCTACTATCTTTTTCTATAATTATTAAATTTTTATCGCACTAGCTCGCTATGGGTCTGGTTATCTACTATCTTTTTCTATAATTATTATATTTTTATCGCATTAGCTCGCTATGGGTCTGGTTATCTACTATCTTTTTCTATAATTATTATATTTTTATCGCACTAGCTCGCTATGGGTCTGGTTATATACTATCTTTTTCTATAATTATTGTATTTTTATCGCACTAGCTCGCTATAGGTCTGGTTATCTACTATCTTTTTCTATAATTATTATATTTTTATCGCACTAGCTCGCTATGGGTCTGGTTTTCTACTATCTTTTTCTATAATTATTATATTTTTTATCGCACTAGCTCGCTATAGGTCTGGTTATCTACTATCTTTTTCTATAATTATTGTATTTTTATCGCACTAGCTCGCTATAGGTCTGGTTATCTACTATCTTTTTCTATAATTATTATATTTTTATCGCACTAGCTCGCTATAGGTCTGGTTATCTACTATCTTTTTCTATAATTATTATATTTTTATCGCACTAGCTCGCTATGGGTCTGGTTATCTACTATCTTTTTCTATAATTATTATATTTTTATCGCACTAGCTCGCTATAGGTCTGGTTATCTACTATCTTTTTCTATAATTATTATATTTTTTATCGCACTAGCTCGCTATGGGTCTGGTTATCTACTATCTTTTTCTATAATTATTATATTTCTTATCGCACTAGCTCGCTATGGGTCTGGTTATCTACTATCTTTTTCTATAATTATTATTTTTTTATCGCATTAGCTCGCTATGGGTCTGGTTATCTACTATCTTTTTCTATAATTATTATATTTTTATCGCACTCGCTCGCTATGGGTCTGGTTTTCTACTATCTTTTTCTATAATTATTATATTTTTATCGCACTCGCTCGCTATGGGTCTGGTTTTCTACTATCTTTTTCTATAATTATTATATTTTTATCGCACTCGCTCGCTATGGGTCTGGTTTTCTACTATCTTTTTCTATAATTATTATATTTTTTATCGCACTAGCTCGCTATAGGTCTGGTTATCTACTATCTTTTTCTATAATTATTGTATTTTTATCGCACTAGCTCGCTATAGGTCTGGTTATCTACTATCTTTTTCTATAATTATTATATTTTTATCGCACTAGCTCGCTATAGGTCTGGTTATCTACTATCTTTTTCTATAATTATTATATTTTTATCGCACTAGCTCGCTATGGGTCTGGTTATCTACTATCTTTTTCTATAATTATTATATTTTTATCGCACTAGCTCGCTATAGGTCTGGTTATCTACTATCTTTTTCTATAATTATTATATTTTTATCGCACTAGCTCGCTATGGGTCTGGTTATCTACTATCTTTTTCTATAATTATTATATTTCTTATCGCACTAGCTCGCTATGGGTCTGGTTATCTACTATCTTTTTCTATAATTATTATTTTTTTTATCGCACGTGCTCGCTATAGGTCTGGTTATCTACTATCTTTTTCTATAATTATTATATTTTTATCGCACTAGCTCGCTATGGGTCTGGTTATCTACTATCTTTTTCTATAATTATTATATTTTTATCGCACTAGCTCGCTATGGGTCTGGTTATCTACTATCTTTTTCTATAATTATTATATTTTTCCCATGAAAAAATCGCACTTCACTTCTTTCAATTTAAATTAATAGTCTTGGATTATTTTCATGTGATTTGTATTGCCTAGTGCTTTTACTGATCTCTAGAATGTTATCTAGATAGGCTAAGCAATGTGTCCGTTACTTGTTGACAAGTGGCTAGTGCAACTTTAACTCCAAATGTTAATCGTTCAAATGTGTACAAACCCGTATAGGTATTAAATACCTCTTCAAAATTGACCTTTTTCTTCAAACATATGGAAACTGATATTATTCCCATTCTCCAAGGTCTAAATTAGCTAAATATACCAGTTATTGTGATCTTGGACCTTGGCTATGCCTGCCTCAAGAGCCATGTAATTTTATTGTTGACGTTTTTCAAAAACGCTGCAAAATTTGGGATATTATGTCCTTATTTTCATTGTAGCTTTCTAGAGGTTGAGGCTATAGCATTGAAAGTGGTACCAAATGAAAGCTAATAAAATTCTCTTGCATATGGTAGTAAGTACAATAAAACACATGAACACCTGTATAAATTTTAACTAATTCAAATGCACAAACAGCTGGGACACTACAAAAATCAGTTTGGTAGTATGATAGCACTGCACTGACACATATATTGCATAAGAAACTGTCAGATAGGATGTTACTAATACATGTATCATCACTTGTTCAATGTGGCTTTTTTGAAACTGTCAAATTTTTTCCTGTGGTACTCCACAACTTGTAGTAAGCAGCTTCTTTGCTCTGGGTCACTTATGATCTGAGTTGCAAAGTCACTCATTAGTTTCACACCTCTCTCAGCCACATCATTGGTCACTTTCACAGACCTCACAAACTTCTGTGCATTCCTGTAGCTGTCATTGTCTTCCCAGGTGTCAGTAGGAGTAGTGAGCCAGTCACATTTCACTCGAAGAGCATCAAACAGAAAGTGAGACTCTGGCCCTACCATGTCTGTGAGAACTGTAGCTGCATTGATGACAGGAACCACTGGCTTGCCTTTCCTGTAACTCTCAGGTTTCTCTGTTTCTGACAGCTTGACTGCGAGCTTATCTTTTGCAAACCTGGTCATGCTGGCATGTGAACTGAACAAGGTGAATGGCACTAGTTCCTGGGTCAGATACCAGCGGTGGTTGTTCATTTTCTTGAGAACAGAGGTTGCCAGTTCATAGCCATACTGCTTGTATTGCAGCATGTTCTTCATAAGCTGGAGGTCATGGATAGGTGCATCAGCTGCAGATGTGGTGGTCACCCAGTGGCTGGTGTAGAATAAGGTCAGGAACTTGTTCATCCTCTCCAGCTTGAAGATAGTGTCCGTGTTGTATTTTAGTTCCTTGGGAAACATGAGCATCTTCATACAGTAAATGTTCCTGGCCATCCAGCGGGCTTGGTGAATGGCACCTGGCTTGGCCCAGTGGATACCTCGAGGAGGTTCCTCACCAAGCAGGATCAGGCACAGCTCTGCCACCTCTCTGTAATCTGCCCTCGGACTTGCTTCCTCACGGAAATTGCTTAAGACTGCAATTGTGCTTGTCTTCTTCTGTTTCAAGTCTTGTTCAACTAGGCCCAGAACTCTTGGGCAGTCCTTAACCAACTTGTCCCACTTCTCATTCACATTGCTGAACATTGGGTTGTCAGGACTCTTGACCTTGCTGAACACAGCCTCCCATACACTTCCAATTATTACCTCTGATATGTGATGGCGACAAGCGAAGTAGAATACCTTTTTGCCTTGTTTTTCTTCAATAAGCTTCACTGCACCCTAAGTCTAAGGTATTTATACAACGTAACTTTGCGCACACTTCGTCCACGGGTATTACTTAAATCAACCTTTGAGAAAAGGATTCCTCTGTTGAGTTTAGCGAGAATATCTTCTGGACAAGGCAAAGCGTAGTAGCAATCCTTTAGTGCATGGTTTAATCCTGTGGAGAAAATTGCGGATCTCTTTACTTCATTTATGTTAACTGTCGGCGAAGCCCACTCGCTGTAGTCTACTTTCGATAAAACTCCCATTCCTTCGAGTCTATTTAATTTCTCGTCCATTTGATTTAATGACGCGAATGGAACATTTTTTCTTCATAAAAACTTGTTCAATATTTAGTTTTTATTAAAACTTAACATTCATTGTTTACATCTTCCTAGTACGCCAGAGAAAACTTCCGAAAATGTTTCTTTTGATGCTTTTTTTGTCTGTCTGTTCTGACATTTAAACAGTTCAACGGAATATTCGATAATTGAAACTTTTCTGTCCAGTCTGTACCCAATAGATTTTTAGTTGTTAATTAAGTTCACTTAGGTTTCACAGTCTTTTCATTTTAATGTAACGTAAGATATTAACTCCCGTTCAAATTTTAGCTATTTTGCTCGTTCTCATCAAAGTTAGTTGTTCGATTTTTTCCACGTTTGAAGATTTATTATTAACAGCTTGATATTTAGATTTAATATGTTTAACTGATATTTTCAGCTTCGTCACTTTTAGCATTTTTAATGCAGCTTTTAAAAATTATATTTTAACTCTGCAGTGTGTAATTTAGTGTCCGATGTGATCACAATTTAAGCACTTTTTCATTTTATATGGACAATCCGTGCACCAATACAATTGCCTGCAACCAAAACACGGTTTAGGAGGCAATTTTCTTCTATTTATCTGATCAATTTTAGTGAATACATTTTCTTCTTGTTACGCATTTTTTAAATGTGATACTCCGCTTTGCTCAATGCCTCTTGAATCTTGGGGAACACTAATAACACGTTGACAGTTTTCTGCACTATATTGCAGTGTTAATTAAGTACCCTTATTTTGATTTCTCCATCCGTATTTTATACTAAACTCTTGGAATCATTACAGTATTTGGTAAATTCGCTAATGAAAGTAGTGCAGTCCTTGTCTTCTTTCCTTGTTAGATTCATACATTTACTTTTCGTGATAAAGAGACGTTTTAAGGCAAACCAATTTAATTATTAATTGTACCGCTTCAACAAATTTAAGGCTGCCCTGTTTTTGTGGCAATATATAATTGACGAAGTTGGTATGTTGAACTGTACCCAACAGCAAACGAACCTTGTTGAATCAGTCCAGTTCGCACAGTATTTATTATAAAGATCTTAGATCGAAGCAAACGTAATTCTGTTTTCAAGGTTGCAAGTAAAAGTATCGATAGTACTCCAAACAGCTTGCTCTCGTTCCGTCAGCAATGATCGGGTAGAAGTCTTAAGTAATTCGTGATTGTATTCGTAGAATCGACTGCACTGATGATTAACCTTCATGAATCTGTTTATTATTACTTCGCACTTTATCCGTTACGCGGACAATTCTAGTATGAATTTTAGAAGCCTTAAACCTAAAAAACGTATCGGAGGTTACATCGGCATAAACGTTGTGAGAATAACATCCAAGATAAGTACAGCAATCCGAATAATCCAAATAATACAAATTATCAATCCTCATCTCAAAAAGTCAAAAACTTAAAAACAAAATTATGTTGATAATTGAAATCAGAGTTTCCTTTGTTTCAAAATAACTTTATTGAGAATAAACATTCATTGTATTCCCAAATAGTAACCCATTTAGTACTGGCCAGGCTCACCGTCGCTTAACTCTGGTGATCTAACGGGAACTTGTGTATCAACGTTATTATACTGTTTTAGCGCAATGACCGGAATTAAAAACAAATTTATTTTGATACTTGAAATCAGTTTTCGTTTGTCTCAAATTACTTCAATTACACATTAACTTCCTTTAAGAGACATTTTTCACATCTTATTAAGATCATAAGACTTTTTCTGGTCAATCTAATAACGTTATATTTCTTTTAATCAAATCAATCTTTTGTGACCTTTAGATGTGTGAATGGCTTCATTGCCTCTCGAGAATATGACTTTATGGTTGTGATGGGAGATAATGATGGGTATTAAACTATTTTGCAATATTTTAACCCACTTTAGTGGATATTGCCGTTGCTACAATTTCGCTTTTATATCCGTCCAGATAATACCAATAATTCATAAAAGTGCCATCACCTATCAGTATATTTAGATTGATTTCGATTTGGTTGTCTGTTTGGCGTCATATCAACTCTTAGGATAGACACGAGTTGCGTAATCGCGTCGACTGTTTAATCGGCAAATCCAAGTTCGAATCCAGTCAGATCTTCGGCATTCACTTATCGTGTTAAACAACTACAATTATACTAACACCCCCTTTCTATATCTCTGGGTTTAATATAACTTGTGTTCAATTGATTGTATACAATGAATCGTTTACAATACGTGTTGTGGCTTTAAATAACTTAGTTTTTAACGTATGCATAAATTTCTCCCGAAAACATTAATGTCATCTAAAAATTCCATCTTTGACTTGGTTTGCTTAGTCACTGTCGTCTGCTTCTGGGACTGGCCAACCGGCTGTTTGGTCGGGACTATCGTGCTGAAAATCTAACATTATGTAATAATGGAACAGACCATGTTACTTATACATAAAAATATAATTTATTATATTTTCTTCTGAAGCACATTTTGTATCTTGCAGAGAGCGCGTCTCTTATATAATTCAAACCAGTCTCTTAATTTTCAATCTCTTTACCGGAGACAGAGAGAGAGGGAGTGAGTGAGAGAGAGACAGAGAGAGAGACAGAGAGAGAGACAGAGAGAGACAGATAGAGAGAGAGAAGGAATACAGCCGTCATCATTGTACGCCTTGTCAAATGTTTTGTTTTGAGTTTGATAACTGATTTTCTCGAACGACGACAGTCTGATCTCGGAACCCATCCCATGCACCTGTCATTGAATTGGCTTGACACCGTCCTTCAGTCTTTCAAAATACGACTGAGGCACAGGTGCATTCAGTGATCTCATAACGCAGATAATTACTGTTTTTGAAATAAGTCTGGCATATGGATTAAGAATATAACGGGGAGCACTTAGCTCCCCAAAAGGTCACGCATTGTACCACAATGTTAATATCGACAAAAGTATTGCATGTATTGATAAATAGGACAACAAAATTACAAATGAATAACACTAAACATAAATTTATTATAAATTGTTTAAAACAATTATTCAAATTAGGCATACAAATAGATGTGTTTGGGTCTTTGCTCTCTACTATATATACAGTATTTCAAAAGCCTATATTTATTTAACTCTAACCCTAAGCCTAACCCTAACCTTAAACTTAACCCTAACCTATTTACTATACATACAATACTCCAAAAGCCTATGTTTATTTAACTCTAACTCTAAACCCTAACCCTAACCCAAACCCTAACCTCTCTACTATACATACAATACTTCAAAAACCTATGTTTATTTAACTCTAACTCTAACTCTAAACCCTAACCCTTACCCTAACCCTTACCCTTACTCTAACCCTAACCCTAACCCTAACCTTAAACCTAACCCTAACCTCTTTACGATACACACAATATGTTAAAAGCCTATGTTTATTTAACTCTAACTCTAAACCCTAACCCCAACCCTAACCTCTCTACTATACATACAATACTTCAAAAGCCTATGCTTATTTAACTCTAACTCTAAACCCTAACAATAACCTAACCCTAACCTTAAACCTAACCCTAACCTCTCTACTATACGTACAATACTTCAAAAGCCTATGCTTATTTAACTCTAACCCTAACCCCTAACCACAACCCTCACCCAAACCTTAACCTCTCTACTATACATACAATATTTCAAAAGCCTATGCTTATTTAACTCTAACCCTAACCGCTAACCACAACCCTCACCCAAACCTTAACCTCTCTACTATACATGCAATATTTGAAAAGCCTATGTTTATTTAGTCGTTTTATGGTTATATAAGTGTGATAAATGAAAAATACTTTCGTATTTGTTCATTTAGATAAGGCTTTGTAAACTTCGTTGTTCTTATTTGCGGACACCCTTGCTATATAACAGAATGAATCTGCCTTGTTCATAAATTGTTGGTGTTTTAACTGTCTGACGCCATAGTAGAGATATAAACCGATCGATATCAGGTTCATTCCCGGAAGTAATTTCTGATAAAAATGTTTACTGTGGATCGAAGCCTTCTTCTATGAATAGTGACATATCAATGCATGCCTGCATATCGCTTACTATAAACAACGATTTTTTACAGACCATAAACTACCAGATTTCTCCGAAAATGGACAAAAGTTGAACAGTAATAACTTAATAAAATGTATGGCTTCGTTCTTAATATTGTTATGATGTTGATATATTTAAGTCAACAAGATATTTACAGTACCATGCATTGCTGACGTCATCAATTTTATGGATAAAAACAATGTCTTTTTCAGTCAACTTCTTCTTTTAAACAATAACTTTTGTAATAGTGTGTGTCATGAATTAATGGTGCGTGCGTTTCTCAATTATGTACATATGACAACATTAAACGTAAAATATCATCTGAATGCTTCGTTTATTTAATTTGTAACATATATCTAACGTTTTTATGTTCAGGTTTAGATACGATATGTTAATGAACGCATACACTTTCGTTTATTAACCCACGCGTTTATAAGAAACGCTACTTTATCTGCACACTCACAACTTAAACTTTCACCAATCATTTTTCAACCAACCTAACGTCCCGGTACTACCAACCGAACTTTTTTTCTCTTTACTAACCCATATTAACGGATCATCTCCCTTACCCTACAAACACTATCAACTTTTTGTATATTTAATCTGATTTTTCGTCAATTCCAAAGAAAGTTTGATAATTCAAATAGAAATATCAAATTAATATCAAGTATAATTCTGTTTTGATTATTCCGGGGGGGGGGGGGTTAACACGTTACTCGATACGCCCAGGGTTTGACATATATCGGCGTCATTAATTTTTAACAAATCATATGATATTTATAAAGTACTAACCTTCAAATGGCACGTGTCAGAATTTGAGCCCAATCGGATTATCAGTTCACGAATAATAGTTATTTAAGTGAAGCTGGCATTGCAAATCTGAATGTCGTGTGTTAATAAATCATTGCTTTTTGCTGAGAAAAATACTAGATAAGTGGTATTCAGACCTTTCTTCGTAAAAAACGACGGTTGCGAGGTTGTATGCTGACTTGGAACGCGATCGAAAAGTATGATGAATGCTCACTTCGCCAGCATTCGATAGTTGGCCCGGACAAAATCGAATCACCATTGAGGGTCTTTTATGCTTGAAAAGTACTTTCTATCTGAAAAAAAGTTACAAATTATTATTGAGAAAACAGTAATTATTATATACGTTAAAATTTACCAGAAATAAAGTACAAATTCTTAATATGACTTTTGAAACCCAAGCTCTTAAGGCAGCAATTTTTAAATTTTTTTTATTGTAAAAACCTAATACATTGAATACGGTGTTGTCTGGGAAAGTATACTTCGTGATAAAGATCTAGTGGCAAACCCGTATTTGCATTGAAGAAAAGTATACCACGTAACAGAATTCCAGTGGCGAACATATTGTTTCCATCAACAGAGACCACCTTTCATTCTTTCTTTCATTCTTTCTTTCTTTTTTTCTTTCATTCTTTCTTTCTTTCTTTCATTCTTTCATTCTTTCTTTTATTCTTTCTTTCTTTCATTCTTTCTTTCTTTCATTCTTTCATTCTTTCTTTCATTCTTTCTTTCTTTTTTTCTTTCATTCTTTCTTCCTTTCATTCTTTCTTTTTTTCATTCTTTCTTTCTTTCTTTCATTCTTTCATTCTTTCTTTTTTCATTATTTCTTTCTTTCTGTCTTTCTTTCATTCATTCTTTCTTTCATTCTTTCTTTCATTCTTTCTTTCTTTCTTTCTTTCATTCTTTCATTATTTCTTTTATTCTTTCTTTCTTTCATTCTTTCTTTCTTTCATTCTTTCATTCTTTCTTTCATTCTTTCTTTCTTTTTTTCTTTCATTCTTTCTTCCTTTCATTCTTTCTTTCTTTCATTCTTTCTTTCTTTCTTTCATTCTTTCATTCTTTCTTTTTTTCATTCTTTCTTTCTTTCTTTCATTCTTTCATTCTTTCTTTTTTCATTATTTCTTTCTTTCTGTCTTTCTTTCATTCATTCTTTCTTTCATTCTTTCTTTCATTCTTTCTTTCTTTCTTTCTTTCTTTCATTCTTTCATTATTTCTTTCATTCTTTCTTTTTTTCATTCTTTCTTTCTTTCTTTCTTTCATTCTTTCATTCATTCTTTCTTTCTTTCTTTCTCATTTCTTAAAAGGATGTTTTGATAGTGAATTGCGGGAGTGTGGCCATCGGTCACAACGGAGAACTAAACTACGATAATGAGATAAGTTGTTTAGGCATACTATTGCCGGGGTTCAGTAAGCTTGACCTTTCATCGGATGGTCATCGCCCGGGTAAGTAGTTCAATTTCTTTTGTTGTCAGACTATAACCAAATTCCAATCCGCCATTTTTAATGGTGTCGACATACTTAGAAAGCGAGCCAGATAAGTCCTAGAGACGATCGCTTTTTTTCCGTCTGATTTCTTCTGTGCGTACGCCAAACTTCTCATTAAGATGTCTTTGCACTCTAATAGGATCTTTGGCTGGTTCAATTTGATACGACGAAGATGGCGAACCAGACAGGGAACGACGACCCGATTGAAAGGAGGGCCCATTACGTCTAATAATAAATAGAGACGGTCTCGAAGGGCCTTATTTGAATACCCGTTTATAAGAAATAATGGCGTCTCTGTCTCTCTATTCTTCTCCCACCTCAGCCCTATCTGTCTCATTCGACGCAGTGTGTAAAAAGAAGACCGACAAAAAAAACAATCTCTCTTGCCTTGAAGGTAACACAAAAAAGACCGTACCACATAAGAGCCACATTTCAGAAAACTGCTTTTAGTAAAGCCGTTTCTTTTTTAGTGCGTAGACATTTCGGAGATAGAGACGAAGGTCATATTTACTATTCGCAACAGTTTTAAAAATATGTTAGGTTTATATTACGATACGAGCTGTGCTGCGGTATAAACAACAAATTAGAACAAGTGGCTATTTGTTTGTAGTCATAGATTAATATACTATTTCAAACTTAAACTTTCATTCTTGTTTTCTTTCTTTCTTTCTTTCATTCTTTCTTTCTTTCTTTCTTTCTTTCATTCTTTCTTTCATTCTTTCTTTCTTTCATTATTTCTTTTTTCTTTCTTTCTTTCATTCTTTCTTTTTTTATTCATTCTTTCTTTCTTTCTTTCTTTTATTTTTTTTCTTTCTTTCTTTCTTTTATTCTTTTTTTCTTTCTTTCATTCTTTCTTTCTTTCATTCTTTCATTCTTTCTTTCATTCTTTCTTTCTTTCATTCTTTCTTTCATTCATTCTTTCCTTCTTTCTTTCTTTCATTCTTTCTTTCTTTCATTATTTCTTTTTTCTTTCTTTCTTTCATTCTTTCTTTTTTTATTCATTCTTTTTTCTTTCTTTCATTCTTTCTTTCATTCTTTCATTCTTTCTGTCATTCTTTCTTTCTTTCATTATTTCTTCTTTCTTTCTTTCTTTCATTCTTTTTTTTATTCATTCTTTCTTTCTTTCATTCTTTTTTTCTTTCTTTCATTCTTTCATTCTTTCTTTCTTTCTTTCTTTCTTTCTCATTTCTTAAACTTGACTGACCGAAGAAAATACTATTCCATAACTAAGCATGACAGACGAACGCCCAGTTCCTCACAAAGATGCTTGGTCTAATATCAAATATATTAATGACATACTCACAACATTCTATTACAAACAAGCGTGATATATATATATATATATATATATATATATATATATATATATATATATATATATATATTCCATGAAAAATGCCAGTATACTGAAATCATGTGCCCTTAATAGGGTTAAGATAAAAATTCATATACACTAAATATACAAAAGCAAGAAAATTCCCAAATTTTTACACTTTTATTGTCATTAAGGGTATGCGAGCACAACAGGGCTATGTATTTTACTGGTAGGAATTTTTTTTCAGCGCACCTCACACACTTCATCCACTCATGCATAGAGATTTATACTGTAGTGATGTGATAATGAAATGGTTTGGTTGATATGTAGTCATACCCTTAATGACAATAAAAGTGTAAAAATTTGGGAATTTCCTTGCTTTCGTTGACCCTCCTTTAGCCCTCTGGGGGCGCGAACGAGAATTTGTCTGAGGTCAAGGATGCTCATTTTATATTCAGAACAATTGCCTCTACATTTTGGCCAAGTTTCAGAGAAATTAAATGGATGGATGAAAATGTCTTTTTTTGCCATTTCGGAGCCTTTTGACCCCCTGGGGGTGCGAACCAGATATTTTCAAAGGTCAGCGATACTTATTTTCTATTAGGAACAATTGCCTTCACATTTTGTCTCAGAGAAATTGAATGGATGGATGAAAAGTTATGGGGCAAAAAAATGTCATTTTTTGCCATTTCGGAGCCTTTTGACCCCCTGGAGCGCTAACCAGATTTCAATCGGACAATGTCACTTTCTAACCTGACCAAAGTTACAACTTCGTGCAAAATCTTAAAGAAATTCAATGGATGGTTGCGGAGTAAAATCCGGAAGGACGGACGGACGGACATGCCTCAAAACATAAGTCCCCGATTTTATAAATCGGGGGACCAACAATATTAATGATTCGCATTAATAGTAATATTAATGGCATTAATAAGGTATAGTAATTATAATTGTAACAACAATTTAATGTAATAATAATACCGACAATAAAATAATATAAGATATGATAACATATAATACGTGGAGTACTATGGTATCTATTTTTAGTAGGTGGATAGATATGTTCCCTATTTTATTTTTTACAGGAGCTCTAGTGTTGCCGTGTTTCAGGGGTTAGTACTGCATTGAAGGGGTTATAAATTTTAAATAATTAGGTAGAGAATGATGGATTTGGTTAGGGTTAATAGTTTTAAGTATTTTATTTTATTTTCTAATGGTAGCATGGGTTCAAGAAGTTAAATGGATATAACTAAGATAAGAAGGTGTTATCTATTGTGCCTACAATTATATGAGGTTTCTTGTTTTTTGGTTAGAAGTTTACATCTGACACTAAATCTAACTATCTCAAGTTTTTCACTTAAGCAGAGGTAACAGGGTGAATCTAGGAAATGACAGGTACTTTTTTTAATAATAGTGCTCCATTTCACTATTGGTGATTGTTTTTTATTGGTTAGTTCCCAGTGGAATATAGAGAGTGGAGTTCTTTTTTTAAATAATCAGAATTATTGAATGAACATTTATGGTTGGTATATCTGTCTTTGAATGTATACAGTCATACCTATATAGTATTTTTCCTAGGTTAGATTTTCTTTAGTTTGAATTGTAGCCCGGTAGACAATTTGGGTTGAAAGACATTTTTACTGCACGGGACATTCTGTTTTATTTATGCAGTTACAAGTCTTAAGTTTTGTGGATATTTTATTATTTAATTCAGTATTCTGTGGCTGTTCAATATATTTTTGCTATGTTTTTAAAAAAATTTTCACCACAAATGTAACCCAATTTGAGGGTGTATTTTATAAACGATTTTGCGTGGGATATTATTGGGAGTGAGGTGCAGGTTAATTAAATCTAGGAATCTTTTACTAATAATTGCTAGCAATTTTAAGTAACAATGTCTTTTTCTTTGAACATCTCTCTCACAGACGTTATGTTGCTAGTCTCAGTCTTTTCTATAAATACTATTATAGCTTGTGTTCTTCAGAATTGTCTGATATATTCCCTGCCTCTTTTGTTTCAGCTCGTTTGACTCGTTGGTTTAGTGGTCTCCATCAATTCGCTGTTTTTGATACCTCATTTAAACACCGCTTTCTATTCCAGTAGCTTCTTTCCAAGAACTGCAGGCTTGTGGTACTCTCTTTCTGCTGACTGTGTCTCTTCAACCTACATCCTTGTTATTTTTCTCCTCAAGACTAAGGCAAATAGAAGTTTCTTGTCTTTGTGATAATAATTTGTCGTGCGTGTTAACTACTTACATCAAGTGGATTTATGCTTTTTCTGGAGCAATTTTCATTAAAAAAAAAAACTACATTTCCCAAAGCTATTAGTGCATATTTGGAATATACTCGATGAGATATAATTTGATATCCGTGTGGGTCAACATCACACAAATCACGCACCCCAATACCTGTTTGAGTGAATGAGTTCGTGTATCTCTGTGCACGTCATTTTAATACCATCTTTGACTTTCTTCTCTTTTATTTTTTTTAATTTAATGGCGTTAAAATTTTACCTTCTAGGACAGAGAGTCGACATTTTGAAATCCCTTAAAGTCTTAGACAGCATTATCGACTCTGCCTTTCTACATGGCTGTCACGTACCGTCATCGAAATTTAACATGGCGTAAATCGGATTAAATTAAGCGCGCACTCTTTCCTGGCGGGCTTGACTCTTTTTCTATCTCTTTTGATTCCATTCACGTAGTTTTATTTCCATCGCGCAATTCATGGAGTCTATTAATGAAGCCAAACGCAGCTGTGGCGACAGCAAAGGTGTTCCAGTCTTTGGCTTTGCAATTAATACAGTATTACAAGGCTCTACATTTTATGGTGCGTCTCACAATCCCTATGAGAGACCATGTCGGCTAGTCGCTCTGTCACGTTTCAGTTTGAAATAATACTTTAATTTCCAACCAATTTCAGTGGAAACGTCTGGTGTGCTTGGCCCCGAGACTGTTAATTTTTTTTCAGGACATTGGACGGAGGATTTCAACATCTAGGCACGAGCCCCGTGAGTCAGCCTGGTTGTTCAAACGCATCTCCCTGGCTATCGTTCGTGGCAACGCTATGTCAGTAACGGAAGCGTCACTTCCGTTCTAATCATCATCTGTTGACTCCCTCTCTCTCTCTCTTTCTCTCCCCCTCTCTATCTACCTATGTCTGTATCTGTCTCTTTGCTCTTCTTTCTCTCACATTATTGTTTTATAAATAATTGGACTTGTTTTGGTTTATCTTTACAATGGCAGCCATGATTGTTTATTTATTGTTGGTTTGAAATTGTATTTCTTGTCCTGGAATAAAATTATATCTACATACAAAAAAAAATACTTTAATCGATAGACGCGCAGATTGAAACAACGCATTTTAATTAAAAGTTTCCAAAATATTTTTTGTCAATGCAAACCAGTCCATAATACGTTCCCGATAATCATTCCTATGGGGTGGACCGCTGTGATATCAGGTATAGTTCTGTGCAGTCCTAGGAGAAAACCCTCCCAGGTTTTACCCTCTAGCTTTGAGAAAGGGTAAGTTTATGACGAATCGCCTGAGGCGCTCCTATCGACGGAACTGCTCAGGCATTATTTTGTGGGACAGAGTTTACCGTCTCTTGTGCGCTGCCCTTTCGATCCCATCTTGTGGCCTTGTGTCCTATTTTTCCTGGTGGGATGGAGATTAATATTTACATACTACTTCACTCGTGTTAATTTGCGTAGCTCAAATAGGATTTACTTAATGAAACACTAAAGAAATAAGAACGACTTACTCACACAAATGAGACTGTCACCTACACCATCTTATAAAGTCCAACAATTCCTTACTGTGCTAGCAACGATAGCAACGTGTTAGTATCATGGCTATCTTCCTTACAAGGCTCTAGTAAAAATGCAGAAGTCAACATCCATGGACTAATGATAAATAAAACCTTCCCCGACTTCGTATGCAACAGCCGAACCTTGCTTCTCTGGGTGTCGGGGATAAAACCTGCGAGTTTTCAAACATAAAGAATTGTTACGGCCAATGAGGACGTCATGAAGACTATACACCCCTGAGGCATGATCATTGTGGGCTCTCATTAGAGGTCCGATTCACTCAACACCGATACAATTCTCTAAGAACCGACCTCTCTCATATACAGTAATGCTTTCTATTCTGTTCTTCTCTCACCGAACAAGTTCTGTTTTCTTTCATATCTCTAAAACTTCTTTCATCCAGGTGTTTTGGAAATAAGTTTCGCATTAACCTGTGCAAATCGCATTATTCACAACGTTGTGATCTTTCAGTCTTTTTCCTTCATGCTACTAGGTAAACTCTCGTAACTTCTTGGCCTTTTGGCTAAGATCAAAGTGTAGTATCTGTTCCGATGGATACTGCACGCCTGTCCTGTGCAGTTCTAGGAGGTCCACCCTCCCAGGCTTCGCCTCCCCTCTTTGGGGAGGAGTAAGTTTATTGCTTACTGTCTGAGGCGCCCCTACCGGGGAATGCCGACGGGGCTGCCCAGGCAATTTTTAAATGGCCAGAGTGCTCACCTCTCGAGCGCTGGCTTTTAACCCCACTTGCTCGACCCGATCTTGGGTCACATCTTACTTGTGGGAGTAAGATAAAACTGGCCTTGTGCCTAACTCCGCGGGGAGTAAATAAATACTAGGTAAACTCTCGTAACTTCTTGGCCTTTTGGCTAAGATCAAAGTGTAGTATCTGTTCCGATGGATATAACACCCCATAAACTGGTATTGTCTTGGCCTTCGGGGCTTGATTTACGCCAGTGTATGGGTTTGTCCTGTACAGTTCTAGGAGGTCCACCCTCCCAGGCTTTGCCTCCCCTCTTTGGGGAGGAGTAAGTTTATCGCTTACTGCTTGAGGCGCGCTTACCGGGGAATGCCGATGGGGCTGCCCAGGCAATTTTTAATAGCCAGAGTGCTCACCTTCTCGGGTGCTGGTTTATCAAATCCCACTTTCCCAACCTTGTGTCACATCTTACCGCTGTGGGGGGGGGGGTAGATAAATAAAAAACAAGACTACTTATCACACCTGCCAGGATCCTATATCTCTGCAAAGTCTGTCGACCATATTTCGCGCTCAAAATCTACAAACAGGAAATACGTTTGAAATACGTTTGACTTAATTTTATTCATAAAAAAATTGTGGTGTCTGCGTTCGCGCTTGACTTCAGTAAATAAGGTACTTTACTTTTATTTTTTATTACAATAATATTTTAATTTTTTTTTTTTTTTTAACTACGTATTGTATGTTGTTCTGTCGCAATTATATAATACTCCCAGCCTAGCAAAACTATGCGACCACAGGGGGAGCATATTTTTGCTAGTGATAAAAACTTTACTTCATTCTTTTCCTTGCGAGTAAATGACGCTTGCCCTCACACTCCGGTTGAGGCGAAACCATTTTAAGTGGTGAGCGAAGCGAGAAAGCAAATATTAAGTCAGAAAATCCCCGTCATCTTAAATGAATGTGGAAAAAATCCACCACTCCACCCAGTTGTATTTTTTTCTTTAGGTCATCAGAAAAGATAATCAGTTATATATGAAAAATGTAATTGCTGACGTAATTCTATGATTTTATTTGAATATTAGTTCGAGCACTGGCTGAGCATCATTTTTTAAAATCATTTTTTTCGGTGGATGTATATAAAAAAAATTAAATGTATTCATGAAAATAAGATATGTACAGTTATAGATGGACTAAAAACCTATATTTTCAGCCATTTTATCAAATACAGTATCTCTATTTGTAACCTTGTTGAATTATGCGAGGACGGAGACAGCGCGAATTACCAATCAGCGACCGTGTAAGGAGAGGATGACGTCATGAGTTAGGTGACTTCCGTTTTTCGGTAGGCTCATTCTTTTGAGTTCGAGATTTGGTCTACGTTGGAGGTGTGTCAGGCAACGGCTTGTGTTTAAGCCGCGGGCGGGCGCCCATTTCCTCCCTAGGATATTCAAAAACAGCCATAGTTCAGAGATATTCACTTTTCGGAGGAGCAAATAAAGTAATTACATTTATTTGTTCTGTCCTGTGATTTGTTTTCCGACAGTTTTTCTTTCCCAGTCTGATCGACAAAAAAGACCGTCGATTTAAAGATGGTGGACTGGTATGCTATCTCCCCGTCGTCAGACGAAAGTCGACTCTTGTTGAATCATGGAGCTCAATTGATTGGCGAGCGGCCTATATATGAAACAGTTTTAGTTTTATTTTGGCAAATGGCCATATATAATAGCCAATCTATTCCACTAAATTAGGCTAGTTTGATAAAATTACACCGCGAGAAAGCCTTACCTACAAGTATCTACTTACAAAAATAAGATTGTTAATGTTACGGATGACCCTAATAATCAATATTTATAGCGTTCTCTACTTACACAAATAAGATTGTTAATGTTACGGATTACCCTAATAACCAATATTTATAGCGTTCTCTACTTACACAAATAAGATTGTTAATGTTACGGATGACCCTAATAACCAATATTTATAGCGTTCTCTACTTACACAAATAAGATTGTTAATGTTACGGATGACCCTAATAACCAATATTTATAGCGTTCTCTACTTACAAAAATAAGATTGTAAATGTTACGGATGACCCTAATAACCAATATTTATAGCGTTCTCTACTTTTACACAAATAAGATTGTTAATGTTACGGATGACCCTAATAACCAATATTTATAGCGTTCTCTACTTACACAAATAAGATTGTTAATGTTACGGATGACCCTAATAACCAATATTTATAGCGTTCTCTACTTACACAAATAAGATTGTTAATGTTACGGATGACCCTAATAACCAATATTTATAGCGTTCTCTACTTACAAAAATAAGATTGTTAATGTTACGGATGACCCTAATAACCAATATTTATAGCGTTCTCTACTTTTACACAAATAAGATTGTTAATGTTACGGATGACCCTAATACCCAATATTTATAGCGTTCTCTACTTACACAAATAAGATTGTTAATGTTACGGATGACCCTAATAACCAATATTTATAGCGTTCTCTACTTACACAAATAAGATTGTTAATGTTACGGATGACCCTAATAACCAATATTTATAGCGTTCTCTACTTACAAAAATAAGATTGTTAATGTTACGGATGACCCTAATAACCAATATTTATAGCGTTCTCTACTTTTACACAAATAAGATTGTTAATGTTACGGATGACCCTAATAACCAATATTTATAGCGTTCTCTACTTACACAAATAAGATTGTAAATGTTACGATGACCCTAATAACCAATATTTATAGCGTTCTCTACTTACAAAAATAAGATTGTAAATGTTACGGATGACCCTAATAACCAATATTTATAGCGTTCTCTACTTTTACACAAATAAGATTGTTAATGTTACGGATGGCCCTAATAGCCAATATTTATAGCGTTCTCTACTTACAAAAATAAGATTGTTGATGTTACGGATGACCCTAATAACCAATATTTATAGCGTTCTCTACTTACACAAATAAGATTGTTAATGTTACGATGACCCTAATAACCAATATTTATAGCGTTCTCTACTTACAAAAATAAGATTGTAAATGTTACGGATGACCCTAATAACCAATATTTAGGGCGTTCTCTACTTACAAAAATAAGATTGTTAATGTTACGGATGACCCTAATCACCAATATTTATAGCGTTCTCTACTTTTACACAAATAAGATTGTTAATGTTACGGATGACCCTAATAACCAATATTTATAGCGTTCTCTACTTTTACACAAATAAGATTGTTAATGTTACGGATGGCCCTAATAGCCAATATTTATAGCGTTCTCTACTTACAAAAATAAGATTGTTGATGTTACGGATGACCCTAATAACCAATATTTATAGCGTTCTCTACTTACACAAATAAGATTGTTAATGTTACGGATTACCCTAATAACCAATATTTATAGCGTTCTCTACTTACAAAAATAAGATTGTAAATGTTACGGATGACCCTAATAACCAATATTTAGGGCGTTCTCTACTTACAAAAATAAGATTGTTAATGTTACGGATGACCCTAATCACCAATATTTATAGCGTTCTCTACTTTTACACAAATAAGATTGTTAATGTTACGGATGACCCTAATAACCAATATTTATAGCGTTCTCTACTTACACAAATAAGATTGTTAATGTTACGGATGACCCTAATCACCAATATTTATAGCGTTCTCTACTTTTACACAAATAAGATTGTTAATGTTACGATGACCCTAATAACCAATATTTATAGCGTTCTCTACTTTTACAAAAATAAGATTGTTAATGTTACGGATGACCCTAATAACCAATATTTATAGCGTTCTCTACTTACACAAATAAGATTGTTAATGTTACGGATGACCCTAATCACCAATATTTATAGTGTTCTCTACTTTTACACAAATAAGATTGTTAATGTTACGGATGACCCTAATAACCAATATTTATAGCGTTCTCTACTTTTACACAAATAAGATTGTTAATGTTACGGATGACCCTAATCACCAATATTTATAGCGTTCTCTACTTTTACACAAATAAGATTGTTAATGTTACGGATGACCCTAATAACCAATATTTATAGCGTTCTCTACTTACACAAATAAGATTGTTAATGTTACGGATGACCCTAATCACCAATATTTATAGCGTTCTCTACTTTTACACAAATAAGATTGTTAATGTTACGATGACCCTAATAACCAATATTTATAGCGTTCTCTACTTACAAAAATAAGATTGTTAATGTTACGATGACCCTAATAACCAATATTTAGGGCGTTCTCTACTTACAAAAATAAGATTGTTAATGTTACGGATGACCCTAATCACCAATATTTATAGCGTTCTATACTTACAAAAATAAGATTGTTAAAATTACGGATGACCCTAATAACCAATATTTATAGTTTTCTTTACTTACAAAAATAAGATTGTTAATGTTACAGATGACCCAAATAACCAAAATTACTTTATCGTTATTTCCATAGAAAGTGGTTGGCTGAGCTCCTATCTCTGGTTCCTACTTGTTAGACATTCTTGCAAAATCTCGCTATCTAGCACAACTGAAATAACCTTTTTTTACTCACTACGGAATTTTGATGGACAGTTTCCCTTCGCATCTGTTGAGACATTACAACAGGGCTGCTTCTCTTCAGACTACAACATAGTCGTCTCCAAATCCAATGTCAGTAAGTTGTTGGAAGGAGTCTTCTGTTGTCTCTATCTTAAAAATGATGGTTATCGGTCTGCGCCGACTAAGTATCGCCCTGTTAGTCTCCTCTCTGGTATTAGCGAAGTTTCTGAAAAGTCTGGGCCTCTTTAGTGATGTTCAGTATGGCTTTCGTTGTTTTCGTCAAACTGCTGATCTTTTAACTGTTGTAACTGGGTGGATATATCGGTTTATGGTTAATTCAGGAGTTAATAGAGCCATAGCGCTTGACATTTCGAAGGCGTTCGACAGAGTGTGGTATTCTGGCATTCACGTCTTCTACACAAACTTCAGGGTTATGGTATTGGTGGCGAGGTTCTTGACATTATTAGGCATCTTCTTTCTGATCGAAGCTTGCGAGTAACTTTGGACGGTGTCTCTTCATTCTCTTTTCCTATCAATGCTGGTGTTCATCAGGGCTCTATTCTAGGCCCAACACTATTTCTTCTTTATACAAATAATCTTTCAAAGAATATTGTTCAGAAAACAAAACTCTATTCTGGTGTTGCTTCTCGCCCCTCTTCCCTCAGATCAGTCGAAATATTCAGCTGATCTTGAAATTAACCTGGATTCAGTTGTGGATATGAGTGCAAAAACATTGTTTCGTTTAATACTGTTAAGACTCAGCTCGTGTCTTTCAATCGTAGGCGTGCCCCTTTTCTTTCTGAGATGCTCAATGATTGCTCTGCTCTCGAGGAGAAATCGATTCTGAAACTTATTGGTCTTTCTCTCTCATCAAATTTTTCTTAGATTTAATACATATGATTCATAGCTCTTTCTGCTTCTCGTAAAGTCGGTTCTCTCTATCGCTCCAAGTACTTTCTCACACCTGAGGCTATTCTCTATCTCTACAAATCCACTATCAGACCATGTATGGAGTACTGTTGTCATATTTGGTTTTTTGAATCTCTGTTTCATTTGAAGGTACTTGATAAGGTGCAGAAACATATGTTATTTGATTGGCCCTTCCTTTACTTCTTCTTTGCATCCTCCCTCACACAGATGGTATGTTGCTAGTCTCAGTCTTTTCTATAAATACTATTATGGCATGTGTTCTTCAGAATTATGTGATCTATTCCATGCTTATTTTGTTCCAGATCGTTTGACATGTTGATCTAGTGGTCTCCATCAATTCGCTGTTTTTATACCTCATTGAAATATTCATATTTCAGCAGCTTTTCCCCAAAGACTGTAGGCTTGTGGAACTCTCTTCCTACTGATAGTTTCCTTCCTACCTATAGCTATAGTCTTACTAATGCTAATAGGCATTTCCTGTCTTTGCGATAATCATATTTCGTTCTTGTTAGCTCATTACATCAAGTGGTTTCATGTCTTGTCTGGAGCGATTTTCATAAAAATCTTTTTAAATATTTGTCATTAACCGTCCTTATAAATAATAACACCTTGTTCATTGATTTATCATGTTCAATCCTTTTGTAATATTCTTCATCATTCAACTGACAATCCATTCACTTCGGTAACTTTAATCATCGAATGCATTTTGGCCTCAATAAGTGGTGATTCGTGAATAACATTTTTTTTTTCGATTTTACTACATAAACCACCCTAACTTTTTAAGCTGAAACTAATTTTATAACAATGCCAGAATTATCGAGCACACAGATGATTTTCTACGATTGAATTAAGCTAGTTGAATGAAATAAAACAATGAGGGGGGATTTATCTACAAGCATTTATTTTTAAATACTCAGACTTGAAAGTGTCCCAAGCATTTTATCATTTTCCCCGGATTTTGTATTAATGTCATATTAGCAGTGCACATGTATTAATAAAGTAAGCAGAAGAATGAACACAGAGAAAAACAGTGCGAAAAACAACGAGTGAAAAAGACTAAAATCTGAGATTGAGATTACAAAGACATGACAGGAGTAAATAACAGCCTACAAAAAGTAATGCATAAAAATGTCTATACTTTTGAGAGGGGCGTTTTTATGTCGAAAGCTCAAGTCTTTAAAATAAATAAATACTTTATTTTTTTAAATCTACATTGTTTATTTGGCGTCCAAAAATTCTAAAATGTAATTCAAATATCAAGCAATGTTTTAAAGTATGAATATTTTTATTATCTCAAAATACGCAGCCGCGTGATACATACGCCGTCATTCAAACCTCAACCGTTAATTCCACCGAACGGACTACTATCTCCGAGAGGCTAAAAATAAATTCGCATGTATCAGCATGGTACAACGTTGTTGGCCGGCTTAATTCTGTCGTTGGCATTTTTGCAGGAAGGAAAAGAATTCGTCACGACGACTTTTCTTTCTCTCACCCTCGGGATGTAACTTCTCCTCTTTTAATATCAACGAGAATTTGCGCATGCAAACGTTGCTCATTTGCATAAGTGAATTCTTGTCGTTGCACAGATTCTATCTTGTAATCGGAACACTCATAGGTTCAATCAATTGGCCAAGATCAAAGTGTAGTATCTGTTCCGATGGATATTACACCCCATAGACTGGTATTGTCTGGGCCTTCGGGGCTTCATTTACGTCGGTCTATGAGACGGTCCTGTGCAGTTCTACGAGGTCCACACTTCCAATCTTTGCCTCCCCTCTTTGGAGAGGAGTAAGTTTATTGCTTACTGCCTGAGGCGCCCCTACCGGGGAATGCCGACGGGGCTGCCTAGGCAACTTTTAATGGCAAGAGTGCTCACCTTCTCGAGCGCTGGTTTATCAAATCCCACTTTACCGACCTTGTGTCACATCTTACCGCTGTGGGAGGTAGATAAATAAAATAGGTTCAATCCCCGATTAACCACGTACGGTGCGACTATTACGTTTTTACCTCGTGGGCCCGCATGTTGGCTGCTACGCTTATTCAGATCTTATTTAAGTTTATCCAATCAATTTTCTTTCGGTCATCCTCTCGGCCATTTGAATCTTATCTTAATGATGGTGGCGTCATTTGTGTAAATTACATGTCCGTACCAGCCCTGGTGGTTTCCCTTCATTTGGTCTTAGCTCCACGTAACTTCGGACATGGTTAAACTAGACGACCAACGCAACATATTTGTCTCAATAGCGAATAGTTATTTTTCGCTACCTTCGTCGACGGCCACCACTCGGAGCCGGACAAAGAAACAGTAAAAGTTTGAAGCATCGATTATTTATATTAATTGACATTTTTATAAAATCGAGGGACTTATGTTTTGAGGCATGCCTGTCCGTCCGTCCGGATTTTTCTCCGCAACCATCCATTGAATTTCTCTGAAATTTTGCATGAAGTTGTAACTTTGATCAGGTTAGAAAGTGACATTCTCAGATTTTTGAAAAAATCTGGTTAGCGCCCCAGGGTGTCAAAAAGCCCCGAAATGGCAAAAAATGACATTTTTGCCCCATAACTTTTCATCCATCCATTCAATTTCTCTGAAACTTGGCCAAAATGTAGAGGCAATTATTCTGGATATAAAATGAGCAGTCTTGACCTCAGACAAATTCTGGTTCGAGCCCCCAGGGGATCAAATGGGGGTCAAAAATGCCCCAAATTGCCCAAATTTATTGCATTTTACACTCGCCAGATCGAGTCACATACAGAGGGGTACCACGCACGCGCGGCTTGTTTTCTATGTTTCACATAGCAATATGTCTATGATATACGACTATTTAAGTATGACACGGACCAAAGGAACATTAGAGTTTCCGAGAAGCCAGATTATATGTAAGTCAATGTAAATGTTAACTTAATCAGCGTCAACACACCGCGAATCTCGGGATTCCACTTTACATTATTTACGGAGTAATTGTCCAACTCATCAGAGAGTGGAATATACTGAATATCAACTCGCCTGGATCGATGAGGACCGGCTGACAGCAGTTTTCGTTATTATCATTATTTGTACTCACTAGGAGTTCTCACACAGATCATCGTCAGTGATTGCTCACCGACAACAACCAGTGGTATTTCCTGGAGTCTGAGTGACAACAAGCATCCTTAGATTTCCAGTATTCTTCACCTCTTTTCGATAACGATGAGGTATCGCAACAGTCTCTTACCATTGATTTCTCGCTGGTAAGGACCATTGGTCTTCTCTGGGATTTGGGTGGCAATAAGCCTCCTCAAAGTCCCAGCATTCTCTGCACTTTTCCAGTTGAGGTCTGGTTTGTGCTGTCCCTCCTCGATCTTCTCATCCTCCTCGACCCTCTACAAATATTCTGTCTGGTGTCAGCCTAGGCCGGCACCATTAAAAAAGTTTTTAATTATTTTTTTAAAAATACATAAATAATTTTTTTTTTTAATTATTATTATTATTATTATTATTATTATTATTATTATTATTATTATTATTATTATTATTATTATTATTATTATTAATAATAATAATAATAATAATTTTGATAATAATAATAATAATAATAATAATAATAATAATAATAATAATAATAATAATAATAATAATAATAATAATAATAATAATAATAAAAAAAAAAATTAAAATTAAAAAAATTTAACAAATAAAAAATAAAAAAATAAAATAAAATAATAATAAATAATAAAGGAGTTTATTTACTCCTGTCTCTATACATGTATATGCAGTTCACTATAAGGTAAGTATTATTAGACTTGAGTAGTGTCCTTGAGAGCTGGAGGTCTGGAGAAATATCCATGATTATAAGTTATGAGTGTATTCTCTAATTAGATAAATTCGCAGTTTCATAACGAAATGCTGTCGTTGTCATTATTTACTCCCCCCTCCCCACAAGAGCAAAAATAAGCACATAGTCGGTTGTTAAGGTGGGGAAATCTAACTCCCCAAAAAGGGGCACTGTAGTCAGAACTCTTCTACCAACACGGTCGTTATAGAGCTTTTATATTTGTGTTGTTCGTCTTACTAAACTTCTGACCATACAAGGTATATTTAACAAAATATACGTAAAATGAAACGATATTTACAAAAACAAAAATGAACAATGAAATAAAAACCTTCATAGCACTATTTCTTTTACTAATGAGTCTCCATTTACAAAGGCTAGGATCTACTCGAGGATAAGTGTTACTAAGATGGATAGATTGACAGTTGAACGATGAAGAATATTATTAGAGGATTAGAAATGATGAATTGAATAAACAGAATTTGATTACTTATCAGGATTTTCTATGAAAAGTATTTGTTTACATTGCATTTGAAGACCACCATGCTGTAACCTTCAGGGAAGTAATCCCGTGGTAATGTTTTGCACAGATTTGAAGTTCTTGGGGAGTTAGCGGATCAAATATACTACAGAATTTGTGCGGTGTATCAGTATTTTATATGTTCTGCATATTTTTTTAAGAGTTGAGTTTAGATGATTACGAAAAAGAGCTACCCAAAGGGGTACTACAAACAAATGATAATATTAACAGCATGTTCAGGTTACCAGTCCTGAACAGTTAATCCAGAGTGAGAATATTGGCATCTTTCCCCGCAATGGTTTCTTTATGTTATAAACATGTTTCTATTGTAGCTGACGTATGATGGATGAATTGGCGAAATGCTTGCTGCCTATACGCAATAACAGCTGCACAAGTCGAAGTGAACCATAGGGAAGAATGGGGATTACTATAGAATATCCGCATTGGGACATATACTTCTATGGCGGCTTTGACCTAATCTTGTTACATCATGGGGCGTCACTTGTCAGCCCGTCGGTAGTATCTCGTCGTTTCGAGCAACGGCGCTTCGGTTTGGGGTTGGAAGTTTAGAGTGATATCAACCATTATCATGGTTACGTAGTCAACATTCCCGTTGGGGGTTATTGACACCCGTCGTACAAGCCTCGATCAGTGCATTTTGTTTATCATGGTTCAGTTTGAAATAGCATTTTATTTGATCTTTGGTTTGAGGGATTCTCATTCAAATAGCATTCTATTTGATCTTGGTTTGGAGGATTCTCATTCAAATAGTATTTTATTTAATCTTTGGTTTAGAAGATTCTCATTACAAATAGCATTCTATTTGATCTTTGGTTAGGGGGATTCTTATTCAAATAGCATTCTATTTGATGTTTGGTTTGGGGATTCTCATTCAAATAGCATTCTATTTGATCTTTGGTTTGGGGGATTCTCATTCAAATAACATTTCATTTGATCTTTTGTTTGGGAGATTCTCATTCAAATAGCATTCTATTTGATCTTTGGTTTGGAGGATTCTCATTCAAATAGCATTTTATTTGATTTTTGGTTTGGAGGATTCTCATTCAAATAGCATTCTATTTGATCTTTAGTTTGGGGGATTCTCATTCAAATAGCATTCTATTTGATCTTTGGTTTGGGGGATTTTCATTCAAATAGCATTCTATTTGATCTTTTGTTTAGGGGATTCTCATTCAAATAGCATTCTATTTGATCTTTTGTTTGGAGGATTCTCATTCAAATAGCATTTTATTTGATCTTTGGTTTGGGAGATTCTCATTCTAATAGCATTCTATTTGATTTTTGGTTTGGGGGATTCTCATTCAAATAGCATTCTATTTAATATTTGGTTTTGAGGATTCTCATTCAAATAGCATTCTATTTGATCTTTGGTTTGGAGGATACTCATTTAAATAGCATTCTATTTGATCTTTGGTTTAAGGGATTCTCATTCAAATAGCATTCTATTTGCTCTTTAATTTGGGGGGTTCTCATTCAAAGAGAATTCTATTTTATCTTTGGTTTGAGGAATTCGTATTCAAATAGCATTCTATTTGATCTTTGGTTCAGAGGATTATCATTCAAATAGCATTCTATTTTATCTTTGGTTTAGAGGATTTTCATTCAAATAGCATTCTATTTTATCTTTGGTTTAGAGGATTCTCATTTAAATAGCATTCTATTTGATCTTTGGTTTAGAGGATTCTCATTCAAATAGCATTCTATTTGATCTTTGGTTTAGAGGATTCTCATTCAAATAGCATTCTATTTGATCTTTGGTTTTGGGGATTCTCATTTAAATAGCATTTTATTTGATCTTTGGTTTGGGGAATTCTCATTCAAATAGCATTCTATTCGATCTTTGGTTTGGAGTATTCTCATTCAAATAGTATTCTATTTGATCTTAGGTTTGGGGAATTCTCATTCAAATAGCATTCTATGTGATCTTTGGTTTGGAGTATTCTCATTCAAATAGTATTCTATTTGATCTTAGGTTTGGGGGTTCTTATTCAAATAGCATTCTATGTGATCTTTGGTTTGGGGGATTCTCATTCAAATAACATTTCATTTGATCTTTTGTTTGGGGGATTCTCATTCAAGTAGCATTTTATTTGATCTTTGGTTTGGGGATTCGTATTTAAATAGCATTCTATTTGATCTTTGGTTTGGAGGATTCTCATTCAAATATCATTCTATTTGATCTTTGGTTTGGGGAATTCTCATTCAAATAGCATTCTATTTGATCTTTGGTTTGGAGGATTCTCATTCAAATAGTATACTATTTGATCTTAGGTTTGGGGGATTCTCATTCAAATAGCATTCTATATGATCTTTAGTTTGGGGGATTCCTATTCAAATAGTATTCTATTTGATCTTAGGTTTGGGGTTTCTCATTCAAATAGCATTCTATTTGATCTTTGGTTTGGAGGATTCTCATTCAAATAGCATTCAATGTGATCTTAGGTTTGGGGATTCTCATTCAAATAGCATTCTATTTGATCTTTGGTTTAGGGGATTCTAATTCAAATAGCATTCTATGTGATCTTATGTTTGGGAATTCTCATTCAAATAGCATTCTATTTGATCTTTGGTTTGGAGGATTCTCATTCAAATAGTATTCTATTTGATCTTAGGTTTGGGGGATTCTCATTCAAATAGCATTCTATTTGATCTTTGGTTTGGGGGATTCTCATTCAAATAGTATTCTATTTGATCTTAGGTTTGGGGATTCTCATTGAAATAGCATTCTATATGATCTTTGGTTTGGGGGATTCTCATTCAAATAGTATTCTATTTGTTCTTAGGTTTGGGGATTCTCATTCAAATAGCATTCTATTTTATCTTTGGTTTGGGGGATTCTCATTCAAATAGCATTCTATGTGATCTTTGGTTTGGGGGATTCTCATTCAAATAGTATTCTATTTGATCTTTGGTTTGGGGGATTCTCATTCAAATAGCATTCTATGTGATCTTAGGTTTGGGGATTCGCATTCAAATAGCATTCTATTTGATCTTTGGTTTGGGGGATTCTCATTCAAATAGCATTCTATGTGATCTTAGGTTTGGGGATTCTCATTCAAATAGTATTCTATTTGATTTTTGGTTTAGGGGATTCTCATTCAAATAGCATTCTATGTGATCTTAGGTTTGGGAATTCTCATTCAAATAGCATTCTATTTGATCTTTGGTTTGGAGGATTCTCATTCAAATAGTATTCTATTTGATCTTAGGTTTGGGGGATTCTGATTCAAATAGCATTCTATTTGATCTTTGGTTTGGGAATTCTCATTCAAATAGTATTCTTTTTGATCTTAGGTTTGGGGATTCTCATTCAAATAGCATTCTATTTGATCTTAGGTTTGGGGGATTCTCATTCAAATAGCATTCTATTTGATCTTTGGTTTGGAGGATTCTCATTCAAATAGCATTCTATTTGATCTTTGGTCTGGGGGATTCTCATTCAAATAGTATTCTATTTGATCTTACGTTTGGGGGATTCTCATTCAAATAGTATTCTATTTGATCTTAGGTTTGGGGATTCCCATTCAAATAGTATTCTATTTGATCTTAGGTTTGGGGGATTCTCATTCAAATAGTATTCTATTTGATCTTTGGTTTGGGGGATTCTCATTCAAATAGCATTCTATGTGATCTTTGGTTTGGGGGATTCTCATTCCAATAGTATTCTATTTGATCTTAGGTTTGGGGGATTCTCATTCAAATAGCATTCTATTTGATCTTTGGTTTGGGGGATTCTCATTCAAATAGCATTCTATGTAATCTTAGGTTTGGGAATTCTCATTCAAATAGCATTCTATTTGATCTTTGGTTTGGAGGATTCTCATTCAAATAGTATTCTATTTTATCTTAGGTTTGGGGGATTCTCATTCAAATAGCATTCTATATGATCTTTGGTTTAGAGGATTCTCATTCAAATAGCATTCTATTTGATCTTTGGTTTGGAGGATTCTCATTCAAATAGCATTCTATTTGATCTTTGGTTTGGGGGATTCTCATTCAAATAGCATTCTATTTGATCTTTGGTTTGGAGGATTCTCATTCAAATAGTATTCTATTTGATCTTAGGTTTGGGGGATTCTCATTCAAATAGTATTCTATTTGATCTTTGGTTTGGGGGATTCTCATTCAAATAGCATTCTATTTGATCTTTGGTTTGGAGGATTCTCATTCAAATAGTATTCTATTTGATCTTAGGTTTGGGGGATTCTCATTCAAATAGCATTCTATTTGATCTTTTATTTGGGGGATTCTCATTCAAATAGCATTCTATTTGATCTTTTGTTTGGGGGATGTTCATTCAAATAGCATTAAATTAATAGATTAAAATAGCATTGTGTTAATTTGTCACGCGTAAGTTTGACATAGCACTTTCTTAGCTTTGTCATTTTTGCAAATAATAGCATTTTTGTCTGTCACGCTTAATTTTCAAAAAGACATTTTCACATTTTTACATATCATTTTAGATACGTCCATAAGTGAATCAACTGTCTGTTAGTCAAGCCGTAAATTAAATGGGTTAGATCTTAAGTATATTCATGGGCTGGCGATTGTCAAGTATAGTCAACAGAAAAAGTGGAGTGAAAAAAAATAGTCAATAAATAACTGTCACAAGGAAATCTTCTGCGTAGCTTTTATGTTTTGGAACTGTTTTTGAGTGTTTTATTTTTCTTATTTTTATCGCTATCTACAAGGCTTTGAATGACAACATGTCCACCACGTATCGTCCACTTGAGATCAGATTATTTGGGATAATGCAAAGTATTTTGAAATAAAGAAGAACTTAAAAACAGTTTTAATAAGTTATAAATATACAGCATTGTCGAATATTAATAATTTGACCAATTAGTAACAGTTATTAAATGTTATTTTGTTTTAACTTTTTATTTTGGATTTGTTAAACAGACGACATCGAATCTTCACATCAATTAAAAGATGGCGGCCATCTTATATATCAAATGTTCAACAAAAAAACAAACGCTTAAAAACGGTTCCAAAACTTAAAAGCTACGCAGGTCGATAGAAGATTACATTTTCTTGCGTTTGGTAACAGTTATTTGTTGACTGATTGTTTTTTACCTCTTTTTCTGTTAACTTTTCTAGACAATTGCCCATTGTTTTAATTTAATTTCATTGGATTTTAATTAAATTATATCTAGACATTTTGGGTTTTGAAACGATAAGAAAATCGATGGAAAATTTGATTTATCTATTTTCAAATATTTTCTATCATTTATCAATTTAAAGTATTTTTTTTTAATGTTTCAGAATAGTTTTTCCATTTGTTATTTATCTTCGGAAACATCAATAAATCATTGTTATTGAATAATAACAGTTGTGTATAATCGATAAATATAAAAGTGCATAAAAAAATCGATAGATCAGTGATATTACACTTTAATGCACCATATGTGCGTACTAGACGTCTTTTTGTGTATGGAAGACCGTTAGGTAATAATTTAGAACAAATTACTTTGTCTGCTTTCGCCAAACTATCATTTAGTGATTTTCTGTTTTGTATAGAAAAATATGTCCGATATTAATAACTGGCACCATCTTCTTGTCCATTATGAAATGTATCTAACAAGTATTATTTAGATCGAGATTTAGCCGATTTTAAATGATTTTTGAAAAAGCGTACGTAGTGTGTGTGGGGGGGTGAAAGAGAGAGTGTGTGTATGAGTGTTTGTCTTATTTATTAGTCACACTTAGTTAGTCCAAACAGATCAAGCTCCTCCCCATCTTGGGGGCTAACACTTGGTTTCTTTATGAGTTCAACTTATATCCGAGGGATCTTTTAATGATTTCTGTTGTCCTTTTTAGGGCGGCTATTTGTACTTCACTAAAGTGTTGTCTTTCTGGGATTGTGGCTATCTTTGTTCTCACATTTTTTTTTCATTCGATCAGTTGCCCCTAAGACAACCGGTATAATGTTTATTTCTTACAAGGACCACGCTGGTTTGTAGTCATTCTTGGGGTTCTGATATTTTGGAATGTGTGTACACTCAGCTCAGTTGAGGTAAAAATGGCTGAGCATCCCCGTCGGTATTCCGGTAGGGGCGTCTCAGGCGATTAGCAATAAACTGACCCCTTCTAAAAGAGGTTAAGCTTGGGAGTGTAATCCTCTTAAGACTGGACAGAACTATGCCTCAAGTGATTAGCAATAAACTGACCCCTTCTAAAAGAGAAGGTAAAGCCTGGGAGTGTAGTTCTCTTGAGACTGAACAGAACTATACCTCAGCCTGACAGCAACACAGTCACTGTCAAACTGGTGTCGAGGACGTATCTCTGACTGGTTAAAACACCCCTACTCATATGTCTGTCGTAGAACACTGTCACCTTTCCGTTTGATATTATGGGTGTCGTTTCATGCTTCAAGATCTTCGACGATCTGTCAAGCTGTATCTCTCCGAAAGATCTTCCAGTGGAGTTATCTACAGACTTTGTTGTGGCGGGCAGTGTTGTAGCTATCAGCCAAAAGGAGCTTGAAGTCAGGCATTAGGTAGATCGGACATTCAATGGACGAATAGCAGAACTTACACGGATATTTTCTTTTTTTTGTAAACTTGTGTATGTGGTCGCGATCAAAGTGTAGTATCTGTTCCGATGGATACTGCACCCCATAGACTGGTATTGTCTTGGCCTTCGGGGCTTGATTTACGCCGGTCTATGGATCTGTCCTGTGCACTTCTAGGAGGTCCACCCTCCCAGGCTTTGCCTCCCCTCTTTGGGGAGGAGTAAGTTTATAGCTTACTGCCTGAGGCGCCCCTACCGGGGAATGCCGACGAGGCTGCCCAGGCAATTTTTAAATGGCAAGAGTGCTCACCTCTCGAGCGCTGGCTTATCTAATCCCACTTTCCCGACCTTGTGTCATATCTTACCGCTATGGGAGGTGGATAAATAACTTGTGTATGTGTGTGTTTGTCAAAACAGAAGATTTTGATTTTGAAAAACCGTCACCAAATAGCTACGAGATTTTCATGGCTCTGGTAGTCATTTCCGGAGTTTTCTCGTTTGTGTCGGAAAGCTACACCACGTGCGTTAAAACGGTTAGTTTCAGCGCGAGTTTCTCGTTAGTGGCAACAAAACCCGACAGCTGTTTCTTGAAAATCACTCATCTCTGTTTCAAGCGAGCCAATACGTAGTATCTGTTTCGTGCTTACTCAGGGGCATTTGTTTTTTCTTTTTGTTCTGTAATCTAGAGCGTCCCTTTTGGGAGAGCTGAATTTTCCCATTATCTGAAAGCGGCCACGTGTCTAACTTTGCCATCGTGGAGACGAAAAGTAAATAAGGATTCTTCACATAATTTCTCGTCCAGTCTTTAGGCTAATATAAACGTAAGTTCAAGCACCTATTTAATTACCCCCACTTAAGACCCACTCCCATTTAGAGATCAACCTAAATATTCTTCAGTTTTAAGCTAACAGGTAACAAGAGCTTAGAGATTCTTACTAACTTGTTTTTATCTTATTTATTTGGTGTTTTTCCCTTGTTTTGACGGGGATTCTTATTGTCCGCCCCCCATCATTTTGAGATGAAATTCTATATAAACATATGTACATATGTATGAAAAAAAGTCAAAAATAAAAATAATTAAACATAGGAAGAAATCATTAATCGAGAAGTTTCCCGGTTTCGTTTGGATTAATGAACGTCTTCAGAAAAAGTGAAGATTTGAAAATTATTGAATAACGGCAATACATGGAAAAAGGAGACGCTAAACGGGGTGTGTTTGGTACGTGTGTAACTATTTGAAAAATGCGGCGCGTTCGACAAAGACGTTAAGTGGGAAACGTAGGAAGAAAAGCAAAAGAAAAAAAGAAAAGAACAACTGAAACATAAATGAAAAAATATATACATATACAAATATATACATATGCATATATATATATATATATATATATATACATACATACATACATACATACATACATACATACATACATACATACATACATACATACAACATTAAAAAAGACTCCCCAAAGATATATAAATAAAGAAAGAAAAATATATAAAGTTAAAAATCTAAGAAAGTTAAAAATCTAAGATAAAAGTTTAGCAAACATAAAATATGCACTCAGAACAAAAATAAAAAAATAAGTAGTACTTTAAACTGGACAAGAGTTTGTTATGAAGTGGCGAGGTATATTGTATTGTTTGAGTGCGATGTTTTTCCGGATGTTTGGTTAAGGAATAAGGTACGAACCTGAAGTTTGCGTTGGATTGTGATGAGAGAAGGAAAAGCACTTTCGATGCACTTGCGGCGTACATATATATTTTTGTGTTCATTCAATTCACTTAAACCCATTAGAGATATCTTAAGTAGCCTTGTTTATAGAGGAAGTTTGTATTGTAATGATTGTTATAGTGAACGATATTGACAAATTTAATCTGAAGGGAAAATGTTTAAATAATGGAAAGAAAAAGATTCATTTACAGGTGAGTTAAATTACGCCCACCAAATAGTAGAATAGAGAAAGGGTTAGAGTTACGGTTAGGGTTACCCTAACCCTAACCCTAACCCTAACCCTAACCCTAACCTTAACCATATCCACCGACACACACGCCAACATTTGTATTACTTTGTGGATGATTTACAAATCGAATGTTAATGTTATTCCATGATAAATGCCAGTATACTGAAATCATATGCCCTTAATAGGGTTAAGATGAAAATTCATATACACTAAATGTACAAAATCAAGGAAATTCCCAAATTTTTACACTTTTATTGTCATTTATTAAGATTATGACTACATATCAACCAAACCATTTCATTATCACATCACTACAGTATAAATCTCTTTGCATGAGTGGATGAAGTGTGTGAGATGCGATGAAGAAAAATTCCTACCAGTAAAATAATAGCCCTGTTGTGCTCGCATACCCTTAATGACAATAAAAGTGTAAACATTTGGGAATTTCCTTGCTTTTGTACATTTAGTGTATATGCATTTTCATCTTAACCCTATTAAGGGCATATGATTTCAGTATACTGGCATTTATCATGGAATGTCACTACTTTTGTAAAGGATATGCCTCAATGCAATGGTCATTTTAAAGGTTTTTTGGAATTTTCTGGAAAACTAAGGTATATGGTAAACTCAAATTAAAATGCCATCAACTAGACCCTAGAACATTTATCTCTGCAAAACATCAGCTGAATCCATCAAATAGTTGATAAAATACAGGGTGGCACATACGTACGTACACACAGATAACATGATTTCATGATTGAACTTTCTGGATCTCTGGGTTGCCTTGACTAATGATGCTGAAATTCTACAAACTTATAGAACCTATCAAATTAAAATTTTGTGCAAAGTTTTAACTAATTTGTTTTATTGTTTTTTGAGTTATGATTGATCAAAGAAATGAGATTCCAAGCATAGGCCATTCTTTAAGTCTATTG
This sequence comes from Sepiola atlantica, assembly GCA_963556195.1. NCBI lineage: Eukaryota > Metazoa > Mollusca > Cephalopoda > Sepiida > Sepiolidae > Sepiola > Sepiola atlantica. Next base: position 83,755,398 of record OY744538.1, on the reverse strand, counting down.
AGGGATAGAGCGCCCTTGCGCCTCCCTTGATTTCCGAATAAATAATTCAAAGTGTAGCATCTGTGTTTCCCTTAGACAGAGATAAATTCTCTTAGTCTGAAGTAATTTTTATTTTGGTTACCGATCCACATTCTTCGTGTTGTCCAGCTGGGTTCCACAGCATCGGAAATTGATCTTTGATCTAACTTCGCAGGGAGGCAAGTAAAAAAAAGTACAGCACTCCATCTTAAGTCATATTTGACTCTTAGACAGGTAGATACTCGTGTCAGGAGTGAGACACTTTTTTTAGCAGTAGAATGATCTGACCACTTTTCCAGCGACATTGACAACGGATTTTATGTAAGTCTTCTCTTTCAAGTCTGGAGCAAAGGTATGTCCTAGAGGCTTATTAAAGCATGGGTGATTTTAAGATAAGATCAATTCATTAAAACTAGGGTAATGTGACAATCAGAGCGTTGGTTGTGAAAGGAGAGAAGCTTAGTATTAAGTGTATTGAAAGAAACCAGACACCTTTTCCCCATTGCACAACGTGCTCCAGGTCAGAGGAGGAAGACTTTTGATCGGTAATTTCAAAAGATGGTTGTGTCATCTGAGTAAATGTCGACAAATGATCTTAGACTTGATTCCGGGGAATATTGATGAAGATTATGAAGAAGGTTCTGCCCATAATAGTTATTTGAGGCACGCCAGTGTTGATACTATGATCTTCGGAATTCTTTTTTAGTACGTTTGTTAGATAATTTCTTCTCTTCCGGTTTTTCCTAACGTATTTGGCTCATAAAAATGACAATGAATGCTGCAGTCTAAAGATGCGTTGTTCCTTTTTCTAAGACGTAATTCAGCTACTGGATGTAAAAAAAGTATGCTAGCTTCTTTACGATAGAGATTTCTTTTCGTGCTAATTAACTAATTATTGCCTATCGTGCAACGATTACCGTCTTAGTACAGAGAAAGACACTATCGAAATGAAGAACAACAAAGTCTATCTTCTTCTTTCGTGTAAATCAGATCATTCTGGTATTAGCATTAGTTTCCCTGATGTTTTTCTAGTTAGAAATCTTTCTGGAAAGACATCGGATACTTACGGGAAGGACCACGAGAAGGTTGCCAACATCCTAAAGCGAAAGTGGTACTGTGGAACCGACTGGATTCGAACTTGGAACACCCAGGTCATCTGTCCGTGTCGATATCCACTTAACCACTGTAACCTCCCAAAGTCTATCTATAAGAAAACAACGATTTAGTGAGAACTTGTTAACCCTTAAATGCTTTTTTGTTTCAAATATGACACATTCAAACAAAGAGACTATTTAATGTCATATTTAACGAAATTTGTCAAAATGCAACTTGTTTCGCATCTGCAACAAGCCGGTAGGCAAGTGTGAGTAAGTAGTAGTATGATGTTGCATCAGCGGTAATCAGTATCTTCGGTGTAGCGAGCGAGTATCATCGGTGTGTCATCTGCCTAATTCCAGAGCCTAAACTTTTAAATCTGGTCATTATAACAGCAAATAAAAATTTATTTTATGATGTTCTAGTGTATTATGATTATTTAGATTCATATATTGTAGTGTTTTGTTATACATGTAAAATTTTATGCCATTTGTTGCACATTTGCAACATCATTTATTTTTGTTCAATAATTGTATTTTTCGAAAAATAATTTATACTACTTTATTTTACCCCATGAAACGTTTAACACTTGATAGAATTTTATTGAAACGAATATAAAAACAAAGCATTTAACAAGTAAGTATAAATTGTAATAAAGAACATGGTACAGCAATAATGAATAAAAATTGGCTAGTAAGAATCAAAGTTTGGTAAATATATTTCAAATCAATATAACAAATAAAGCATTTAAGGGTAAAATATAAATTGTAGTCAAGAACATGGCACAGTAATACCTAATGAAAAGTGGCTAGTCAAACTCAAACTTTGATAAATATTTTTAAAAACCAATATAACGAATGAAGCATTTAAGTGTATAATATAAATTGTAGTGACGAACATGATACAGCAATAACAAATAAGAATTGGCTTATCTAAATCAAAGCTTCTGTTTCGTATTTCTATAACTTTTTGCAACGAATCGTATCGTTCATTTCTTTTCTCTTTCTCTCTCTCTCTCATCTTTTTGTTCCTTTATTTATTTTAAATGCGCTACTGCCATTCTCCAATCATAAACATTCTACTTTTTTCTACTAGATATCATTATATTTCCTCATCCCTTTTTCTCTTTATGTAGAAAAATGTTACCCTAGTAGTTTGGGGAAGAAACCGCTGATTATTAGATGAGTAACACATCAAGGGTTAACATCCCAGATCACGAAAACCGTGTTCACAAATAAGGAACAAAAATACTAAAAAAAATATATATCTTGTATAGATTTCCGTTCGATAAGATTTAAATGAATGAAGATTAGAGGTTACATCGGCCGAAATGTTGTGAGAATAACATACAAGATGAAAAACAGTAGTCTGGATAACGCTAATAATACGCATTTTAGGTTATTAGGAATATCTGTATGTATTGACTGACATCAAAGAGTATCTCTGCACATATTTAGTCTCGTTTCTTTCGGTGCCTCCCAAATTAAAGAATGACGCAAATTCCTCCCCATAGGTAATCCGTAGAAGTTAAAGTTTTTTTTAAATCGCACACACGAGAAAAAGTCCGACTCTCGAATTGTATACAATTCTCCAAAACATGAGGACGCCAACTCTCAAAATATTCGACTCTAGAATTGACATTTAACAATTCTCTAAAACACAGAATGTCGTAAACTCTTAAGAAAACTGACTCTAGAATTGTAATTAGCAGTTCTCCAAAACATGAGGACGCCAACTCTCAAAATATTCGACTCTAGAATTGCAATTAACAATTCTCTAAAATACAGAATGTCGTAAACTCTTAAGAAATCTGACTCTAAAATTGTAATTAACAATTCTTCAAAACATAAGGACGCCAACTCTCAAAATATTCGACTCTAGAATTGCAATTAACAATTCTCTAAAACACGAAAACGCAAACTCTTAAGAAATCTGACTCTATAATTGTAATTAATAATTCTCCAAAACATGAGGACGCCAACTCTCAAAATATTCGACTCTAGAATTGCAATTAACAATTCTCTAAAACACGAAGTCGCAAACTCTTAAGAAATCGTACTCTAGAATTGTAATTAACAATTCTCCAAAACATGAGGACGCCAACTCTCAAAATATTCGACTCTAGAATTGCAATTAACAATTCTCTAAAACACGAAAACGCAAACTCTTAAGAAATCTGACTCTAGAATTGTAATTAACAATTCTCCAAAACATGAGGACGCCAACTCTCAAAATATTCAACTCTAGAATTGCAATTAACCATTCTCTAAAACACGAAGTCGCAAACTCTTAAGAAATCTGACTCTATAATTGTAATTAATAATTCTCCAAAACATGAGGACGCCAACTCTCAAAATATTCGACTCTAGAATTGCAATTAACAATTCTCTAAAACACGAAGTCGCAAACTCTTAAGAAATCTGACTCTAGAATTGTAATTAATAATTCTCCAAAACATGAGGACGCCAACTCTCAAAATATTCGACTCTAGAATTGCAATTAACAATTCTCTAAAACACGAAGTCGCAAACTCTTAAGAAATCTGACTCTAGAATTGTAATTAACAATTCTCCAAAACATGAGGACGCCAACTCTCAAAATATTCGACCATAGAATTGCAATTAAAAATTCTCTAAAAAACGAAGTCGCAAACTCTTAAGAAATCTGACTCTAGAATTGTAATTAATAATTCTCCAAAACACGAGGACGCCAACTCTCAAAATATTCGACTCTAGAATTGCAATTAACAATTCTCTAAAACACGAAGTCGCAAACTCTTAAGAAATCTGACTCTAGAATTGTAATTAACAATTCTCCAAAACATGAGGACGCCAACTCTCAAAATATTCGACTCTAGAATTGCAATTAACAATTCTCCAAAACACGAAGACGCAAACTCTTAATAAATCTGACTCTAGAATCGTAATTAACAATTCTTAAAAAAAAACACTCCGGTCAAACGCCAATTCAATTTCTGTTTGCCTTTTCTCGCTGAACACTTATTTTACTGTCACACTCTTTTTATTTCAATTAGAATTCGCTAATGCAAAACAATGCTCATTTGCATAAGTGGAAACTTTGTCCTCGCACATAAATAACATAATTCGCCCTGAGTTCAATCCCCGATGAACGACACACGGCGAGACCCTAACTCTTATACCTCGTGCACCTGCTAACTCTGTGCCTCACCCTACTTGAGTGCGGCTGAAGTAACGGGTGAGATGACGGATGAGATGGTTGATGATGGTCAAAAAACAACTATACAAGGTTTTTTTCATAAATACATGCTGATTGGACTACTACTACTACTACTAATAATAATAATAATAATAATAATAATAATAATAATAATAATAATAATAATAATAATAATAATCATTATTATTATTATTATTATTATTATTATTATTATTATTATTATTATTATCATAATAATAATACACCGAAACTTTTTTCCCTATTCTATAGTTAGGGTCTCTTTTTTTTTGTTGTCTGAGAATTGCTAAGTGAAGTGGAATTGTGGAATTCTTTTAGGTTCTGTTCCTTTTAATGAAGATTTCATTGGAGGCAACATTCTCATTTTTGATGTTTGGCACGTTTGCCCTCAAACCAAACGTTACAGTCCTTTGTATTGCCTCATTGGTCATCATTTGCATTTCGGCAGGATTCTTTGAAGTAAAAGTGGTAGTAGTATTAGCACTAGTATTATTATTAGTAGTAATAGTAGTAGTAGCAGTAGTAATAATCCCTTTTGTTGATTTCGTCTGCTTCCTTGTCTTATTTTTGTATCTTGCTCTTTTTTTTTCAATTCTTTTTTCTTTTTCATCATCTTCTTTCTCTTCTTTTTCTTATTTTCCTCCTCTTTTTGACGTCTGGCGAATCTTGTTCTTCTTTTTTTTCAATTATTCGTCTTCTTTTTTCTTTTTTTTTCTCTTTTTCTTCTTTTTCTTCTTTTTCTCTTTTTCTTCTTTTTTTTGTTCTTCTTTCTTCTTCAATTATTCGTCTTCTATTTTCTTCTTTTTCTTCTTTTTCTCTTTTTCTTCTTTTTCTTGTTCTTCGTCTTCTTCGTCTTCTTCGTCTTCTTCTTTTTCTTCTTTTTCTTTGACGTCTGAAGAATCTTGTTTTTTTTTTCAATTGCCTGTCATGTTTTGTGCTTCTTTTTGAATGTCTAACGAATTGTGTTCTTTCTTCTTCAATTATTCATCTTCTTTTTTCTTCTTCATCTTCTTTCTCTTCTTTTTCTTATCTTCCTCCTCTTTTTGACGTCTGGCGAATCTTGTTCTTCTTTTTTTCAATTATTCGTCTTCTTTTTTCTTTTTTTTTCTCTTTTTCTTCTTTTTCTTCTTTTTCTCTTTTTCTTCTTTTTCTTGTTCTTCTTTCTTCTTCAATTATTCGTCTTCTTTTTTCTTCTTTTTCTCTTTTTCTTCTTTTTCTTCTTTTTCTTCTTTTTCTTCTTTTTCTCTTTTTCTTCTTTTTCTTGTTCTTCGTCTTCTTCGTCTTCTTCTTTTTCTTCTTTTTCTTTGACGTCTGAAGAATCTTGTTTTTTTTTCAATTGCCTGTCATGTTTTGTTCTTCTTTTTGAATGTCTAACGAATTGTGTTCTTTCTTCTTCAATTATTCATCTTTTTTTTCTTCTTCATCTTCTTTCTCTTCTTTTTCTTATCTTCCTGCTCTTTTTGACGTCTGGCGAATCTTGTTCTTCTTTCTTCTTCAATTATTCATCTTCTTTTTTCTTCTTTTTCTCTTTTTTTTCTTTTTTTCTTTTTCTTTTTCTTTTTTTTTTTCTTTTTCTTCTTTTTCTTCTTTTTCTTGTTCTTCGTCTTCTCTGTCTTTTTCGTTTTCTTCGTTTTCTTCCTTTTCTTTGACGTCTGAAGAATCTTGTTCTTCTTTCTTCTTCAATTATTCGTCTTCTTTTTTCTTCTTTTTCTCTTTTTTTTCTTTTTATTCTTTTTCTTTTTTTTTTATTTTTCTTCTTTTTCTTGTTCTTCGTCTTCTTCGTTTTCTTCCTTTTCTTTGACGTCTGAAGAATCTAGTTTTTTTTAATTATTCGTCATGTCTTGTTCTTCTTTTTGAACGTCTAACGAATCGTGTTCTTTCTTTTTCAATTATTCATCTTCTTTCTTTTTCTTTCTTTCCTTCTCTTCTGTTGCTTCTCCTTCTTTCTTAACGTCTGATTGTTCTTATCTTTCAATCATTCTATCGTGTTCCTTTTTTTCTTCTTGTTGGCATCTTGTTTCCCTTCTCTATCAACGTTTCGTCTTCGTTTTAAAGTCTCTTTTTTTTTCTACTTCTTTTCCTTCTTGGCGTTTCACGTCACTTGTTCTTCTTCCTTTTAACACAAAGAGTTTGAATGCAAACCACGTTAAACCACGTTAAAGTTTTTTTCTTTAATTGAGACATTCAAAAATAAATAAATGGAATATATTAAATCTAGACGTCGACTAAAAGCTTATTTTAATTGAAAGCAAAACGAAATTACGTTGCAATTGTATTATGTAAAACATTATTTTGAAGATGTGGTCGAGTGTTGAAAGGCAATGCGTCTTGTCGTGATATGTACGTAATTTTGAAAATGGCGTTTATCGCGTTTTGCATTCGAACTCTTCAAGTATTCTTTTCATTATTCTGCTTCTACTTTTATTTCTATTTTTTTTCTTTTTGACGTCGGGCGAATCTAGTTCTTTTTCTTTTTCAATAATCCGTTTTCTTCTTCTTTTTCTTCTTCTTTTTCTTCTTATTCTTCTTTTTCTTCTTCTTCTTCTTCTTCTTCTTCTTCTTTTTTACCTTTGTGACGTCTAGTGTAATTTATTCTTCTCCTTCTTTTCCAATTCCTCGTCTCATCCTTAGTTCCACTTAATTATTTTCTCCTCACCCCCTCCCCTTCTCTTTTTCGTTTCCTTCTTCTGTTTCCCCTACTACTACTTTTTCCCCGGTTTCTTCTGTATTTTTTATCTTCCGTTCCTCGTACTCGGACACCCTTTGCACAAGATTATAAACCCCTATTAACGCACAACCCCGGAATCTATCCTTTTCTCGACCCTATCAAAATGTTTTCTTCTGACTACCCTACTTCCCAACTCTACTATCAACTCAACTTCTTTCGACCCCCAAACGTTATCGATATGGCACAAAACTCTATCCGGTGGTCAAACTCTAATTTCGTGTTTTGAGAAGTGTGAAGCCACACCTAAGTTGACGTTACTCTCAGATCCATTCATACCGTAAGTAGTAATATCTGTCAGGACCCCATTCATACCGTAATTAGTAATACCTGTCATGACCCCATTCATACCGTAATTAGTAATACCTGTCATGACCCCATTCATACCGTAATTAGTAATACCTGTCATGACCCCATTCATACCGTAAGTATTAATAGGTTGAACATTACCCTACGCTAGTGTAATATATCGCCTCAGTTACTATTAACCAGAGCTGATTCTGATGTGGAGTGGTAGTACCTGTCAGTGTCATATCTATGGGTAAAATATAATCTATAATTTACAAAATATTTATCTGAAACACAAATCAATCTATAAACGATTCATATGGAAGTTATACATTTACACCGGTAATAAATCTTTGAAAATATAAAGTACGTTAAATATAAATACTTTACTAATCCTGTCTTTTTGACTAAGATCAAAGTGTAGTATCTGCTTCGAAACTGCACATCATCTATTCTGTCCTCGGTCATTAAGAGATATTTTATTTTGTCCCAATCCAGATGTGACATCATGGGGGAGCTGTATGTTCCTCACATTAAAAACTGACTTTGTGTCTACCTCTGTCATCGCGAAGAAGAAAAATAATGGAGTGGATTTGGCAGTAAATAACGCGAAAAGGGTTGATATGTCTTGATACAAAACAAATAAATGACCAGAAGGCATCGTCCGGTGCGATGTTCTATACACGCCTTATACGGAGAACAAAAGTTGTACTACCGGATATCCGGTTTGACTCGCCCTATCTATAGTTTTTTATGGAAATGGCTCCAGACAAGTCATGAAGCCACTTGATGTAAAGAACTAAACAATGCTACTTCAAGGTCAAA
>OY744538.1:83699731-83742231 GCA_963556195.1 Sepiola atlantica | reverse complement strand
AAAAGAGAAAAAAAACTTGCAGATACAAATGTATGAACATATTAACATACCTAATGCAATATATGTATATATATATATATATATGTATGCATATATATATATATATATGTATATATATGTATATATACATATATGTATGTATATATATGTACATGGACGGTGGAACCGGGGGGTAGACTTGGCCCCCCACTTTACGGTGATCAATAATGAAGTTATATATGCATGTGTTTAAACGGGCCTCCCCACTTTTTAGGAAAGCCCCCCCCACTTTTATAACTGTGCCGCCGGTCCTGATGTATATATATATATATATATGTATATATATATGTATATATATATATATATGTATATATACATATATGTATATATATATATATATATATAATTTATTTAGATATTGTATATTACATATTTCAGCAATGTAATAAAAATAATATACATTATCTAAATGAAATATGTGATATACAGTATCTAAATAAATGATATTAGCTCTCTTATATGATCGAGCACTTTATTTGATTTCTTTTCATATACAAAATGACACTCTCTCTCTCTCTCTCTCTATATATATATATATATATATATATATATATATATATTAGTACATTAAAACGTATAACTCTCAAGATTATGATTGATATTTATCAATAGAAAAAAACAAATTATATTAAATACGAATTTAGTTATATTCAGAATGTTTTAGGCCAAACGGAAATGTATCACTTATAATCCGCCATTTTTCTTTTGAAATTTATTTTACTACTTCCGTTGTGCCCTCAAAATACCATCTTTTCTTCATACACAAAAGTATAAAGGTCGAACACCGATTTGTTTGACTTTTTCTTGTCTTTTAGCAATTATCTAAAGAAAAAATTCAAAAATAAAAGAAATCGCCGAAAGCAGATCGTGAGTTGCCGCTTTTTTGTTAAAGTCTCATCTATATGAAAGGAGGTGTGGTCCGTCGGTCGCTTGATCTATCATCGGTTTGAAATAGCATTTTTATTGCAAAAAGCGTAGATCAGATTGGATATACACTGTATTTCAATCCCTTACTCAATATATTGTACATTTTGTTTTCCCCGCATTCTCTCTCTCTCTATTTCTCTCTCTATATATATATTATTTAGCGGCAACTGTTCCAGTATATATATATATATATATATATATATATAGAATAAAGTAGAATAAAATATGAAACTAAAAGTATACTTTTAGTAGATAGAACCTATAGTGAGATGGTTTAAGCTCAATATACGAGATAGAGCAATTATAAAGATAGATGTAGCTCATGTACGAATGTCCAGATTTATTTCAAACTTTGATTGTTCAATGCAAGGTATATTCGGTAATAAAATTATGTTTATTATTCTTTCTTTAAGCCAAGGTTTTTCAAAGATCAAAATCTTATTATCAGAGGAATTAAATAGATAAGTTGGCAGTGGAAAAGCCTTTCACTCTCCATTTCATAATATTTTTTCAAATGTTGAATGTTGGTCTTTCTACTGCCAACTTATCTATCTATGTAATTCCTCTGATGATAAGATTTTAGTCTTTGAAAAGCCTTGGCTTAAGGAAAGAATAATAAACATAACTTTATTACCGAATATACCTTACATTGAACAATCGAAGTTTGAAATAAATCTGGACATTCGTACATGGTCATCACTCTTCTTTCATCTATCTTTATATATATATATATATATATATATAATATTTTTAATGTGAGATACTATATATTTATTTCTACAATCAGACACAACGCTGAAACCTACACAAACCATATATAGTTAGCTACACAGAAACGTTCATGTTTTATTCACGGGAGAAATCATCAGGTTCAGTATGTGAATCTTTTAAACATACTATACGACATAATCACGTTGACACACCGGTTCCCGTTAGACCACTGAAGATAAGAGACGTTAAGCCTGGTCAGTACTAAACGGGTGGCCATTTGGGGATACCAGGTGTTGCAAATAGATGATATTATTATTTCCTTATTTTATTAAGTGTATCTTAGGTGCATTTATACGGGATGATCACGTTAACACAACGGTTCTTGTACGATCAGCGATGTTAAGCGACGTTGAGCCGGGTCAGTACTAAATGGGTGACCATCTGGGGATAGCAGGTGTTGCAAATAGATGATATTATTATTTCCTTATTTTATTAAGGGTACCTTAAGTGCATTTATACGGGATGATCACGTTAACACAACGGTTCTTGTACGATCAGCGATGTTAAGCGACGTTGAGCCGGGTCAGTACTAAATGGGTGACCATCTGGGGATACCAGGTGTTGCAAATAGATGATATTATTATTTCCTTATTTTATTAAGGGTACCTTAGGTGCATTCATACGGGATGATCACGTTAACACAACGGTTCTTGTACGATCAGCGATGTTAAGCGACGTTGAGCCGGGTCAGTACTAAATGGATGACCATTTGGGGATACCAGGTGTTGTATGTGACTTCGCTTATAATGGCATTGTTTTCAGTAGTCTTGAACTTCTCCTTATCACTTGAATCAAGCAGTGCCGATTCAGGAGAGGTGTGGTTGTGGATTGCGCAACCCTTGCTTCACAATTACATGCGCAGCCACCCTTACAGAGAGTGTCCATTGTCTCTCAAGACTGAACGGAGGTCATTAGATGAGGTGTATCAGCTATGTGTAAAAACAAGAAAATCATATTTGTAACATGCGTTCTTTCAATATGCTCGCCTAGCCATGGGAATGCTATTTGAAAGTTTTAAACGTGACAGACCAATCGACGATTAAAGGGAAGAATATATTTTTTTAAATAAAGATAAGTTAACATATATAAAAATGATACGACAGATCGACCGACAGACTAGAGCGTCTTAGACCGATATCTTAAACGTGACAGACATAAGAGAATTATTTAAGAGCAAAGTGTAGTATGTGTTCTTAAATTACACCTTATAAAGTCTGCCCTTGATCAGTCAACGAGAAATTCTTCTAGACGTGGGTAATTTTTTATTTTTGTACCAATCCAGAGTGCCCATTATCGGAGATGGATTTTCCGCACATTAAAAACCGACCTTGTATTTGTCTCTGCCCTCGTGGGGAGGCAAGTAAATAGGAACAGACAGAGAATTATATTTCAAACGTAAGTGTAAGTGAGCAAGGAAAATATTGTTTCAAACTTGAACGTGGCAGACGGACCGACAGACAGAACCGCTTATATAGATGATTAGACGCATTAAAAAATATGCGTCCAATTCAATCTGCGCGTTTTATGATGGAAATCTTATTTCAAACGTGACGGATCAAAGAAAATACTATTCAAAAAGAGGCATATACCGACCCACCGACCAAGCGTCTTATATAAATACTTAGACGCATCTAAGAAATAGCGCGTTTAACGATGCAAGTCCTATTACAAAATTAAGGATGACATACCGACGAAGCCTATAATATTACTTACCTCTTCCTAGATTAAACACAATGTCATGTAGGTTTTCGTAAGTCAGCGTACGAGGTGAAGTGCATTGTGGTTTACAAAAAATGCCTGAGCAACCCATTGGAATTGCTCGTAGGGACGCCTCAGGCGATTAAAAATAAACTAACCCCTTTCTTCAAGTAAGAAGATAAAGCCTGGGGGAGCGGGCCACCCAAGACTAAACAGAACGATACATAAGCCCGACAGCAACACAGCCACTATCAGACTTAAGAACGTTGTATTAGAAAAATATAAAAAAATACTGATATACGGATGAACCTACCGACGAAGCGTCTAATATAAATGCTTAGACTCATCTATAAAAGATGCATCCACCCAATCTGCGCGTTTAATGATGTTCTATTTAAAAGCCAAGCTTGGCAGACCGACTTATCATCTAATGGATGATATTTAAATTCCATTATTATTTTATGTTGATTAACGTTACTACATCGGTGATTTATCAGTGTGTTTTATGCAGACTATTACCTGAAATAAAGGAGGTTGCTAGCCTGTTTCCCACTTGAAGCAAGATTAGCTATGAAACCAGTTTAACATGTGGGAGGCAGCTCCTCCGTAGGGCACTTGGGGAAGAGTACATAACTAGCCAAGAACCAACAGTCCGGTTGACAATTCCTGGGATGGGCGCTTTATAAGATCGGCAGTGAAGAAATGCCCCCCTTTTCGAAGGAAGAGGTAATGTGTAGAAAGGGTGACCTTCTACAATAGAACCGAATCATACCTCATTCATACAAATGGATCAGTCTCAGAGCGAGCAGAACCCTCCTATCAGAATGCGCCAATTATTCCCCCGGTAATGTATGAAAAAAAAAGTTCCTGAAATAGCGGAACTGCTCGCACTTCAAAAACAATAGTTTCATTCCCTTCCGCCTTGACAAATCTCAACACACTGAATACATCTTAACGACTGACAATAAATCTTTTTTTTACTGTAACTGGCATGGAAGACCTCGAGATCGTTTGGTGCGAATGCTTTTCGCCCAATGAACCGAAAACTCTGCCAGCGGAAGTACCTGATTCACGTCGTTGCATAATGGAGTCGTAGTTCAGCTGGGAATGGAACGGATGTTGGAAAATCTTTTGGCAAAGGGTTTGGCAATAGGGAATTTTTAAAAAGGGAAATACATGAAAAGAGATGTTTTTAGATGCGTCCAAGCATATTAATCAGATGTTCTGTTCTCTTGTCGGTCTGTCACACTTGTCTAAGGTATCTCTGTATAATGGTTTGTCAGGACAACTTTGCATTAGGATACTTCACTCTACAATTAAACCCTGACCAAATATTCAAAATAACATAGTATTCGAAACCCAAATAACATCCCCTTTGGTATGACTACTTCACACTGGCTCATACGAGGAATGGTGCACTTTTTCCAAGTGATGTTGCTCATAGTAACAACACGAAGCCCACCAGACTAGATGAATTAGGGTTAGGGTCCTGGAATTCGGTAAAACCAAGAAACAAGAAGAAAAATATACTATAACATAGTTAGCTGGTCAATTGTGGATGAGAAAATTAATCTTCTTCACTTCTTTATTAACTCAACGTTTGAGATGTAAAGGAGAATTATAATGGAACACTCGGATATATATGTCTTATAGCGAGATTAAGTGGCTTAGGAAAAGGGGCCCATTGATTTCTGAGACTTTACACTGAAGTAAAATACATCATTGAGTGTCTTCGGTCTCTCTGCACAAGAGTTTCTCAGGTCAACCTGACATGAGGATTTTCCTCTACAAGTAAACCCTGATCAAATATTTAAAATAACATCGTATTCGAAGCACAAATAAGATCCCCACGATCCGACTATACACTGGTTTGTGCGAAGAATGGTGTTACTTCAAGTACCAGCACTTAGCTGAATACTCCACCGGACTAGATGAATTCTGATTCTGGAATCTGGTAAGACCAAGAGACAAAAAGAAAGATATACTATGACATAGTTAAGTGATCAATTGTGGAGAGGAAAATGAGTGTTTTTCACTTCTTTATTAACTCAACGTTTGAGAGGTAAAGGAGAACTTTAATGGAACACTTGGATATCTATGTATCTCATATGTGGCCCCTTGATTTCTGAGAACTTACTCTAAAGTAAAATGATAAAAAATTGAACGTATCTTATTTCGATGCGTCATGTGTCTCTATTCGACCTGTGCAGTTAGTCGGTTAGTCAATCTGTCACGCGTAAGTGTGACATAGTATCTTTTTTGCTTGTTGTTTTTAGTCTGGAAAAGCATCTTTTTCTTTTTTTTTTAATGTGAACTAGCATCTATTTGGGGTTTTTTTCGAGTGAAATAACATCTCTTTCGGGTTTTTTAATGTGAAATAACATCTATTTGTTATTTTCTTTTCCGTGTAGAATAGCATATTTTTCGTTTTTAAGTATGAAATAGCATCTTTTTCTCTTTTTTTAATGTGAAATAGCATCTATTTGGGTGTTTCTTTTCAGTGTGAAATAGCATCTTTTTCGTTTTTTAGTAGAGAATTGCATCTTGTTCTTTTTTTTAATGTGAAATAGCATCTATTTGGGTTTTTTTTTCGTGTGAAATAGCATCTTTTTCGGGTTTTTTAATGTGAAATAACATCTATTTGTTATTTTCTTTTCCGTGTGGAATAGCATCATTTTCGTTTTTAAGTATGAAATAGCATCTTTTTCTCTTTTTTTAAAATGTGAAATAGCATCTATGTGGGTCTTTCTTTTCAGTGTGAAATAGCATCTTTTTCGTTTTTAAGTATGAAAAGGCATCTTTTTCTCTTTTTTAATATGAAATAGCATCTATTTGGGGTTTTTTTTTCGTGTGAAATAGCATCTTTTTCGGGGTTTTTAATGTGAAATAACATCTATTTGTTATTTTCTTTTCCGTGTGGAATAGCATCATTTTCGTTTTTAAGTATGAAATAGCATCTTTTTCTCTTTTTTTTAAATGTGAAATAGCATCTATGTGGGTCTTTCTTTTCAGTGTGAAATAGCATATTTTTCGTTTTTAAGTATGAAAAGGCATCTTTTTCTCTTTTTTTAATGTGAAATACCATCTATTTGGGTTGTTTCTTTTCCGTGTGAAATAGGATCATTTTCGGGTTTTTTTAGTATGAAATAGCGTTCTTTTTCCGCTAAATTTTCGGAAGGCGTCTTCTTAGGTTCGGGTCGCTGCATCGTGGAACAGGCTACCAGAATCCGTGGTCAGCCTACAGACGATAAAACAGTTCAAGACAACGCTAGATGCATCGTGGTCACTTATCTTTTGGTGATTGCCTCTCACTTAAGTAGCGGATGATGAATGCGGATCCGTTTCTAAAGTAAAACACCAACCCTTATTTGGATGTTTCATTTCCGGCGATTTTTTACCCCTGAGCCAGGTCGTCGTATTCGTGGAACTGAGCAGAGAGTGTACCATAGTCGCTTTTGTCTATTGCACTTGCACTATGCTAGTTTTTGACAATAAATTTGATTTATTCGCCTCGCATGCAGGTGACTCGGGTTTCGAATCCTGAGTATAGATGTGTCCTATTGGTGCGAAATCGGCTTTCTGTTCACATCACGTTTCCATTGCCTAACAAATAGCAGTAATTAGAGAGTAAGATAACAATTATCAAAAGTGCATAGTATGTTTGTGCTTCATATGGTAATCATTTTAAATAGCTAAGTGAAGTGACTTATGAATCACCCTGTACAACCGTGCTGTCTTCTTTATTATCGGTCCTTTAATGTCACAAAAATGGCGACGAGCACTCGGATTATTTGGAAACAACATAACTCGGATGCGCACAAGAACTCTGATTTATGTTGGCTACAACATAACTTTTGCAACAACTGGCGATGTTGGATTTTTCAAAATGACTTAAGTGGTGTGCTCGAAATATTATTAATTACAGCGAAAAGTCCAACGCCATAATTGATTTTTAACGCACAAGGTGTACCAAATCTATGAAAATAAAGTCGCTAACGCCAGAAAATCAGGTTGCAAAAACGGTGTTGTTCTTGAGGAGGATTTCAAGTCGAGGTTTGAAATCTAAATCGTTCGATGACGAAAAAAAACAACGAAAGGTATGTCGATGTGTCTTCGTGTTTGTATTGTTTAATCAGGAACACGTAAATAAGCTTAAACAAACTTTCTCGCTAGTTGAAAAATTATCTTATAGAGGTTAAAATGTTGAAGATGCAAGTGCATTTTCACAAAAAGCTATTTGGAGCACTATGTATAATTTTACTTACGACTCTGACGATGCGATGATATTTATAATACGGACTGTGCGAATTAGACCGATTTAAAAAAGGTTTGTTTACTATTACGAAAGTTGGGTACAATTGAAGATACCAAATTCGTCAGTTATACATTGTCACAAAAAACAGCAAAATTACATTTTTGCGATACAAATATTAACTAAATTGTTTAGCGTTAAAACATCTCTTTTCCACTTTTTCTGACGATGCGATGATATTTATAATACGGACTGTGCGAATTAGACCGATTTAAAATAGTTTTTTTTACTATTACGAAAGTTGGGTACAGTTGAAGATCCCAAAATCGTCAGTTATACATTGTCACAAAAAACAGCAAAATTACATTTTTGCGATACAAATATTAACTAAATTGTTAAGCGTTAAACATCTATTTTTCACAAAAAGGTGGGAAGCTATAAATCTCGCAAAGAAAGAAGTCGGAAACTACACTATTTCGATAGATAAAAGGTTCTTCATTAAGCGTAGTTAACAAACACAGCGATCATTTCAAATTATCGAATTTGGGCGCTAACAAATTTAAATGTTTAATCCTCTCACAGGGTTTGATATCGAATACGAAAAGTGAAATCAGATAAAAGGTTTTTAATAAACTAGAGAATGAATCTTGTTTAACACTAAACATATCGCAGAGGACTGCCAACATCTTATTAGTGTTTGCTTAGATTCAAGAGCGATTAAGCAAAGCGGAGTGTCACATATTTGATCAACCAAAGAAGAATAATGTGCCTCCTAAACTGTGTTTTATTTGAGGGCAATTGCATTGGTACAAATATTGTCCATATAAAATGAAAAAGTGTTTTAATTGCGGCAGCATAGTACACAAAAGTATACACAACAGAAAAAAGTAAAAGCACGTTCATGGAAATTGCTAAAAGTGACGATGAAAAATGTTCATATATGTATATATATATATATATATATATATATATACATTCATATATGTATATATATATGTTCATATATGTATATATATATTCATATATATATATGTATATATATGTACATATGTATATATAAATATTCATATATATATATATATATTCATATATGTATATATATATATATATATATATATATTCATATATATATGTATATATGTATATATATATTCATATATATATGTATATATGTATATATATATATTCATATCATCAGGAAGTTTATGTAGGTAAAAATATTGAACAAAAATATTAACTTCCAACTTGATTCCGTAATAATATTCTGTCAATAATACATTTTAAATCCGGGAAAATCTAGAAAACCAACTTTGATTAGAACGAGAAAATAGCTAAATAAGTCACTGGTGAACAAATAAAATTTGAAGGCGAGCTGATCCTTAGCGTTACATTAAACGGAAAGACTTTGAAATTAAGAATGTTCGTATTGAACAACTCAAGCAATCCATTGTGCATAGACTAGATAGAGAAATTTAAACTATTGAATATGGCAATAAACTATTTTCATAAAGACAAATAAAAGAAAAGATAAAATAAAATATATGATGAAATAGTTATGTACGGCAATCGAATGGTTATTTCTGCAGAAAGAAACGAATTTAATGTCGGTTACCCGGTCCATTTCTTGAATGAAAAGTCTTATGAGAAGTTGTGTGTATTAGACAAGTATGAACAAAGACATTGAAACTACAGTGAAACTGCAACGGTTGTGTTTTGGCAGCGAATACATCCCCGATAAAGTTCAGATCCTTGCCGAAAACTAATCGACCTGGTCCAGGAACATAAATGTTGCTGGTCGACGGATTGGTTTTATTACCAAATAGTGCTGGATAGTTTCTAAAAATGGCCTGAAATATTAAAATGTAAAAGAAAAACAACCACGGAAGTAACCAATACTTTTTTACATAAATTGTTCGCCAGATTCGGCGTCGTTGACTGTATTTTATAAGACTAGTGAATTTAAACTATTGTGTCAAACTTTTCGAGTGGAGCATATTACGATCGCGCCGTACCATGCGCAAAGCAATGGGCAGACAGAACGGTTCGTGGAACGTTTAAAATGAGCGCTTAAGAAAGCGAGTGGTACATCTACAGAAAAGACCATTCACGAATGTTGGCAGGTATAGGAATGGCTACAAATAACAACGGTTCCTCTTTCATGTAAAGCAATGTTTGCAAGGAATATTAAAACAGTGTTTGATAGAATATTGCACAACCGATATGAAACCACGACGTAAAAAAATGTTACGAAATGATGGGGCGTGTGCACGTGACTAGTGTGTACTGACCAACATATCACTGACCGCTGTCTATCCCCTTCCATAAATTATGACACCTATGTGTAACGAGGCTATCTGAGAAATTTACAAACATAGGCTTAAATGGATAGGGAACGAGATAAAGTGTTTATATATATATATATATATATATATATATATATATATATATATATATATATATATATGAAATATTATTTTATGGAATTATGGGCAAGCAAGGCCATATGGTAGTAGAAATAAAGACACATACATCATTAAAGTGTGTCCTTGCTTATTCACTATTCCATAAACTAATTTTCCATTTAGTCTAAAATGTTATATATATATATAGATCTGTATGGCTAGGTTTCCTTCCTCTTATCTAACTACTTTTCTGGTACCAAAGGTACTTAAGCTTTATTTTTTATTTATATTTTTTAATGCAACTTTGATTCCTATATAATTGCATTGCTAGCTACCATATTGCAGAATGGTTCTTGGATATAGTGTTTAGATAGTATTATTATTATTTTTATATTTTTTTATTATTGTTATAATTAATGTTATTTGATATGCAAATTACTATATCATACGCTAGTCTTAAGGGTAATATATTATTATTATTATTATTTTATTATTATTATTTTTTTTTTATGTATATATTAGTGATATTTTAAGCTGAATTATTTCGACACTTGATTATTGGGGAAATGGTCGTATAATCAGTACCATTGGAGAGCCATGAATATTATAACTGTCCTGTTTTTAAATCTCCGAAACAGTTACATGGTAAACAGCTGATGATCCCCGTGTTAATATTAGACGCTTAAGGTCTCCTGTTTTTGTTTCACTCTTAGATAATTAACCCCCCTTTTTTATTTTATTTTTTTATATTTTCATTTTTATTTTTATTTCATTTTTTATTTTTTTTTATTTTACTTATATTTTTTCATTTATTAATTTTCCAACGAATGTTAAGTCTGCAATATCTTGGATTTAGTTAGTTTGTCTGGGAATTTGAACTGCATTTTATATATATATATATATATTTTTTTTAATGACTCAAAGCTACTTTAGACTATATATATATATATATATATATATATATATATATATGTATATATATATATATATATATATATATATCAGAGATGATCAATGAAACGAGGCCGGTGGAAAAACAGACAGTTGCTAAAATGTTATTTAAGACATTATCGTCTGACCCTCTAAGAGGAAACGTCAGAATTATGAATTAAAAATTATTACATAAGAAATATTTATTTTTTCTCAATTAATTACTCTAACTCAAACAAATGTTCCCTTCATTTCTCATCCGAGTTTCTTAGTTTCATTGATGAATTAATAATGTTTCCCATGAAATTTATCTTACCATTTTGTTGTACCAGAAATTTACTTATATATATATATATATATATATATATATATATATATATATATATATAATGATGTTGCCCGAATTGTTTAAAGTTTTACTTAAATAGCATTTAAGCTTAGAAATTACTTTGATTTTGACTAGGTAATTTTATTTGTCATTTTTGTGCCATATTATTTGCGCTAGACTAGAGGTATTAAAAGAAAACACATTATTTGAAAAAGTACTTTATTCAGACGAAGAGAGTGGTAAAATATAGACATTATCAAATAATCACCTTCAAAGAAAACTCTAAAAGAATAAGAGTTATTTACCATGACTCTTAGCGTTCATTATTTGCTTTTAATAAAGACATATGTACAAAACAGAGTTCGAAACTTATAAACCCCGGACAACGCCGGGTCGTACAACTTGTGTATATACAAGTTTGAAGAATCTTGACATTGAATCAACAATACATGGCGAGTGACAAGTGTAAGTCAGATAAACGTAAGCCAAGAAACTAACCCTAACCCTAACCGCAAACCCTAACCCTAACACTGTTCAATATATGTCTGCACTTTTCAAACTTAGAATATCGATAATACAGGATTTGTCTGTAGACGCATCAGTTGTCAATAGTTGATATTTTACCAAAACTATTGACATGGTATGAACGTTTTAACCTGAGGAAAGAAGAAAGAAGATTGTCTGGTTGTATTGTTTTACGTCAGATCAACCTTTTCGGTCATTTAATGTCGAGTCAATTTATTTGAGTGTGGTGTGCGGTGCTCTTCCAATATATGGTCTACCGAATAGTGTATTCTCTCGAATGGTTTCTAATCTAATACGTGATATACAGAGTTGTTTATATTCCAGTATGTGATCTACCAATAAACCCCAACCCTATCTCTAATACTAACCGTAAACTTAATACTAATCTTAACTAACATACCATAACCCAAACCCTAAGGAACTAAGCCAACCCGTAACTAACAATAAACCTTAGTTTAGGCTTAGTTCTATTAGGGTAAGGATTCGGGTTTAGTGGTAGATCACATGTTGAAATTCTTAATTTATGATGTACAATCGTTTCACTTTACCAATGTACTGGATCCAGAGTGTGTTAGTTGTAGTGTTCTCCTGGTGGGGCACGTAACCTTGGCGGGTTTAGCCGGGTTTCTCTATTGTAGTGTTTTATAAC
The DNA here is from genome assembly GCA_963556195.1 of Sepiola atlantica. Lineage (NCBI taxonomy): Eukaryota > Metazoa > Mollusca > Cephalopoda > Sepiida > Sepiolidae > Sepiola > Sepiola atlantica. The sequence continues at coordinate 83,729,710 of OY744538.1, read as the reverse complement.
CTGGTAAATTAGGTTATAATCAATTATAACTTGTAAAGAAAATGGATGAACTATCAACAGTAACGTTTAACAGATTTATTAAAACTGAACAGAGAAAGAATTAATTAGTTAATTGACCGCTGTACGCGAATTAAAATATTCACAGTCTGAAGCCGTGATCTTTGTTTATCTTTCTCCCTGGGCCGAACTCCATTTCCAAGGGCGATAACTCTCAACTTCCAAAATGGTTCAAGGGAGATAAATCGTTTTTGTTAGCTGTCCAACATAGTGAATGTTAAATCCACAAGTTGTTTCAAGTTGCATGCGTATCCCGCGCAGGCAAGATTATTTTAACGACGGTAGTTTTTGCAGGAAGGTGTTGTCGTCCTCTCTCATACTACGCCAGGTATTCCCAACCATTTAGTTACGTCGCTAATCTTCGGTGATCTAACGAGAACCGGTGTGTCAACGTTATGCGAGCGCTAGTGTGCCTTGATAGCGATAAATATCTAAGTCTTTTAATTATTCTATGTAAACCAACAGCTTTTAGGAAAGACATTATGCTATCTATTTTTAACAATTCTTTCCTGTTGCTAATACTATAGAATAGAGTATTGTTGTCACATGAAGAGAGGTGCCGCGGCATTCTTTCTTGTCTTTGAAATCAAGTAAAGGATGTCTTCTTATCTTCCCTACACCCTCTTTCTAACAGAAAAGAGATGTTGCCTTTCTGTCTCTACTTTTTTGGTGTAGTATCTGTTCTGGTACTATACTTTATTACCTCAGTTTAGAAAGATTTCTCCTTAACTGACCGAGGACAGAAAAGATAAAGTATAGTATCAGAACAGATAGTACACTTTAACGATAATTTTATTTTGAAAAGTAAAACAATGAAAATAAACCGAAAAGAAAAAATATTGTAAAATCGGCAAATATTGAAATCGCGGGCATAGTCAGACAGAAGTTCCGATTTTAATGCGGAGAAAACCCAACTCCCCCACAAAGGGTACTCTGGATTGAGACAAAAATAATTCAGTCTAGAAGGATTTCTTCTTCACTGAGTGAGAACGAAAAAAATAAGTAGATATAAGAACATATACTACACTTTAACGTTAATTTTATTTTGAGAATAATTTTTTTTAAATAAACCAAAAAGAACAAATATTATAAAATCTGCAAATATTCAGAGCAGACGTAAAAAAATACAGCGGTTTAAACCTTTTAAATATTCAAAGCAGACGTTTTTTTCTCTTATTGAAATTGGTTGCTTTTCATTGGTTAATTTTAGTCAAATCCTTGATTAGTGGCAGGCATAAAGTGTTGCCCTGTCAGTTTCTACTTTTTTAGACGATTACATGCGGTTTTACGATTTTGCCTGTCGGATTTAGGGTTAGTGGTAAAAAAAATGATTTCACTGACCTTAAAAGATAGAATGCGTCGGCAATTAGAGACAATTTTACGTTAGATTTATATACGCAACAAATCCCCCACTCTAAATTCTACTATGATTTGGGTTTTTTTTTTCAGTGTGTTCACCCGTAATCGCTAAAAAAGTAGCGTATGCTGTGTTTTAGGTGAGTGGATTTTAATGTAAATATATTTCTTTCTAATTTGACAACGTTCTTTATTTTTTAATTTTATGTAGGGTATGAACTCGTAAGATTTTTATCTATATTCTACCTTTGTGCCATTTTTCCTGTTTATTCATTTGTGCTATTTTACCGATGCCATTTTTACCGTGCCATTTGTTCAGTGCCATTTTTACCTGTACCATCTTCTCCTAAAGTTATATATATATATATATATATATATATATATATATATATATATATATATATATATATATATATATATATATATGAAAAAGCAAAAGAAAAAACAAATAAAACACAGGAAGTAACCATCTAAACAACGAAAGATTTACCAGTTTCGTTCAAATTGACGAACGTCTTCAATTGAAGGTTTTTCTAAAGACGTTTGTTAATCCGAACGACAACGGTTAATCTCTGGGTTTTTTTCTGATGATTTCTTTCAGTATAATTTGTTTTTCCTTTTGCCCTTTTCACATATCTTGTCTCCACGGCATTTTTTGTATTATATATGGTGTGTTTTATCCAATGTATACACACCCTTACACACACACACACACACACACACACACACAATATATATATATATATATATATATATATATATATATATATATATATATATATATATATTAGTATTTCATGTATCCACATGACATTTTATAAGGAGATATAATTTTTTATGTATCAATTTTCAGTATTTACTTCAACAGTGTTCGATATGTAAGTATAGCTAGTTAGTAAGCTATGAACATATATTTATGGCAATTAAGCTACACAGAGGCTCCCGCGATTCATCCCCGCGTTTAGCTTGCAGATCCCCCCCCGGATGAAACGCGGGAGCATCTGTGTAGCTTAATTGCCATAAATATATTTTCATAGCTTACTATATATATATAGAGATATAGATATATAGATATATATATATATTGTTTTACAAACGCAAGAATTATATTGCTTATAATTCTACAGATTGCTATAGTCAAAGTATTTTTCAGAGTGTTCATAGTCTCTCGTATTGAGTAACATACAATAGTCAATAGTCGTTTGTTTCACCGAAATGCAGCTTCCGACATGACGTGCCCTAAGACACAGCGCGGGCGTATGTGTCTTCCCCCTTCTCCGGCGTCGATGAGAGGGCGAACAATTTGTTATTATTCGGCTATCAATCAGTCATTCTGCAAACGACGCAATGAAACTTGGGGCGTCACTTGGCACTGGCTCCGGCCCAAACTGGCACACTCACGCCGCCGCTTCTGTTATGCTCCGTTGACCGTCATGTTTTTGGCCAGGGACAGAGAGAATCTCAAACGGCCATTCGGATTAGAAATGTTGCCCCGGGGAAAATGGAAGACTGTGATGGGTTCCAATATTGGTCAGGGTGCGAGATGTGGTTGGGTGATCTAGAAATCTTGGAACTTTTGAAACCGTAAAAGCTATATATATATATATATATATATATATATATATATATATATATATATATATATATATATATATATATATATATGTGTGTGTGTGTGTGTGTGTGTGTGTGTGTGTGTGTGTGTGTGTGTGTGTGATTATGTTTATTTACAAAGACATGTACTAAATCTGCGACACTGGCATGTCGATGTTATCGATCAACAGCTATTATAAACTGAGATCTTATCAGGCAGAGTTATAATCCGATCTTAACCTTAGATCATATTTGGACAGAACCTTCTTGGGAAAATTTCTGCAAGTAGAAATTAAAGTCGTGCGACTCAGAAGAAAAAAATAAGGTTCAAGATGGGCAGGTTCTCCCTCGTTGGCCAATATAGTAGATCTGGTCCGCATCTTGCGAATATTGGCCCCTCGAGTTTCAGGAACAATACCACGAACTAAAAAGATATAAGTAACCTCGCTAATTAAAGGTACGACAAAACCAAACACAAGAAAGCAGGAATAAAAAGAACAAATCAAAAGTCCATAGAAAGAAATGGACCACAAAAGAGAACAGACTGGTAATGGAATGCTGCTACAAAAGAAAGAGGCTACTGGAATTGAATGAAAAATCTATGGGGCATTTCTACTGACCACCAGATAATAGAACAAAGGATAGCTCATTAAGCAAGAAAGAGTATTAAGAAAGGGTTGTTCTCGGAGCTGGAATAAACGGAAATTAAACAAAAGATTAATGGCGTAACAGATAAATAAACATCACTTTACAAAAAAAACGAAGTTGAAGACGTGCAAAAAAGAAACACTGAAACTGAAGATGCCGAAGACTACGAAAGCACAGAACTCACTAAGGAACAAATAAAGTAAGTAGAAAAGATCAAACGGTTTATCTCCGGGAACAAAACAAAACGCACATCACTAAGGAACGAAGGTTGGAAGAAGTTTAAAGTAGAAACAAAAAAGTAAACAAACTCCTCGCGTACATCTCAACATATACTATCACATTTCTAAACAACTTGATATATGCAAGGAAAATCAGACTGGAAACCCAAATCACCAAACTTCGAAAAGAAGCTAAAACCGTAAACAAGACAAAAAAGAACAGTAAACGATGGAAGAGCAAAAAATCTGAATCACAAGGAGTGATTAAATAAGAAACATGAAGAACTAAAACAAAATATAGCAGCAATAGAAGGAAGACTTAGACGATATAGATACAAACAGGAACAGCACGAACAGAAGAGGACCTTTAGAAAACAATGGAAGCCAGTTTTACAAAAACGTAAACGGAAAAAGAACAACAACAGAACAACCGGGCGTGGCAGACACAAAACACTTCTAGAGCAAGATATGGGAAAAGCCTCAAAAACACAATAAAAATGATAAATGCCTGAAAAACATGAAAGATGAACTACGGAGAATTGAAGTAGGAACAGAAACAGCTATTAATGACGAAATGATTAAAGGCATCTTAAGGAAAATGTCAAACTGAAAAGCACCAGTCCGCGATGGAATACATGCATACTGGTTTTAAAAATTCACGACTATACATGAAAGGCTAACGTGGAAACTGAGAGGATGTATCAACAAAACAGACGTACCAGAGTTGATGACCATTGATGAACATTAATACAAGAAATACCTAAAAGGGAACGATCCCAAGCAACTACAATCTAACAACATGTTAACCAAAAATGTGGAAAACCATAACGGCACAACTGAGAAAAAGAATCAACCAATCCCTGAATAACCGTGGACTGCTCCCGAGGAACAAAAAGGATGCCGGAAAGGGAAAAGAGGAGCGCATGATCTGCTATACATAGATCAAAATATCCAGAAGGAGGTAAAAAGCAGTAAAACATATCTATAACATGGATTGACTACAAGAAAGCTTACAAGAGAATCCCTCAAACATGGATAATTGAATGCTTAAAAAGACACAAGACACCCGACAGGATGATTACTCTTATTTAGAAAGCAATGAAAACATGGAGACTAAAACTGACAGCTGCGATAAAAATACAAAGAGTCATTTTCCCTATCACCACTACTGTTTATCATAGCCATGATACCACTCAACTTCATACTTAAAAAAAATGTGATGCCGGATACAAGTTTACAGACACAGAAAAAAGAATAAACAACCTCATATACATAGGCGAACTGAAACTATTTGTAAAAATAAAAAAGGAACTGCAAAATCTAGTAAATACGACCAGAATCTTTAAGCAAATTTAAATGGAATTCGGAATAGAAAAGTGGGCACTACTCGAAATTAAAAGGGAATAGAACTGCCCAACCAAGAGAAGATAAGGGTTCTAGTGGAACGGGAGAGCTATACAAATTTAGGGGTTCTGGAAGCAGACACACAAATATACAGAAATGAAACAGAAGATTGGAAAAAAGTATTTGCGAAGGACAAGAAAACTCTTAGAAACGAAATTATATAATAGAAAACTAGTAAAAGAAATAAACACTTGGGCAACGTCACTAATAAGATACTCAAAACTATTCATAGACTGGACTAAAGAAGGAATCAGGCACTTTGTTAAGGGGCACCGTCTTAATGAACAACCAGGAAGCACCGAAACCCAAAAAAAAAAGACAAAAGAAAAGTGGGAACAAAAAAAAACTACATGAGCGCTTAATAAGACTGACAAGAGAAGAAACCAACGAAAATAGCTGGGCAGGGCTAAGAAAAACACACTTTAACAGAGAAAACGGAATCTTTACTGACGGCTGCACATAAAAATACGATTAGGACTAAAAAACAGTAAATGCAGACTGTGTTGACAAAGAGACGAAACAGTAAATCATATAATAAGTGAATGCAGAAAACTAGCACAAACAGAATACAAGAACAGACATTAGTGTGTGGGATAAGCAGTACACTGAGAACTGTGCAAATGATTGCATTTCGAATACGCAGACAAATGGTACAAACATAAACCAGAGACAATACTAGAAAAACGAAAAAACACAAAATCCTCTGTAATATGTATGTACAAAAAGACAAACTCATAGACACAAGGTAACCAGATGTCATAATAATCGACAAGAATGAAAAATTCTGTCAAATTGTAGATTTTGCCGTTCAAGCAGAAAACAGAGTGAATATCAAGTAGACAGAAAAAGAAGCAAATGCACGGAACTCGCCAGAGAACTTAAAGGGCTATTGAGCATGAAGAAAATCAATGTAATACCAGTAATCGTAGGAGCACTAGGAACAGTCCCAAAAAACCTGCAGATAAGACTGGAAGAAATTAGAATCAAAGGGATCACGGCAACCATAAAAAGGACGGCAATGATCAAAACAGCTGCAATCTTAAGGAAAATCTTCGAATACGGAAACCAACCCGCATAAGCTACGAATGATGAGCAGTCACATTGAACTTACAATGAGATAAAAAAAAAACCCGAGGAAGAACACTACTGCACGAACCAAGGAACAGAAACTGCAAGAAACATCATAAGCTGCCCCCCCCCCCGGCTGAAACTACACAAAATAGTCGTAAAGGTTCAAGGAAGATGGGAAGACCGAGGATGGGCAGCACTAACCAGACCTTCACGGGAAGAGTGCAGAGTGTCTTGGGGAGGCTTATTGTCATCCTAATCCCAGAGGAGGCCAGTGGTGGCTGTCAGCGAGAAATCAATAGTAGGTGGCTGTTACGATACTGCAAGGTCATTTGCGCTGGTGATCGAAAAGAGATAGAGAGTACTGGAAATCTGGGGAGACTTGTTGTCACTCAGACTCCAGGGAATACTACTGGTTGTTGTTGATGATCAATCACTAATAATAATAATAATAATAATAATAATAATAATAATAATAATAATAATAATAATAATAATAATAATAATAATAATATAGAAGTAAAGAGACATATTAAACGATATCTCACAGTTTACGAATTTACAAATAAAAGAAGAATAAATAGTATGAGTACATCAAGAATATATATATATATATATATATATATATATATATGAAGCTGAAATGGAATAAGCGGAAGACCCAAGAGCAGACGACAAAAATGCAAAAAACGACAAAAGACGATAGTATGAGTAAACCCATTTAACAAAGCCCATTTGGGCGAAATGTTGAGCTTTTTGGGTCTTCCGCTTATTCCATTTTAGTTTCATACCGTCGGATTATTTTATCCTTTCATATATATATATATATATATATATATATATATATATATATATATATATATATATATATATAGGTCGGAATAACAAGAAACGGTTAGCTAAAGCATGTATTTATATTTCCTGTGATTTCGAATGAATATCTAAGTCTATAACGAACAATTTTAAAACTTAATAACGAAACGAGTGGTTGTTTAGCCTGGACTCATGATTAAAAAAAAACAAGTTCTTTGTGAAATACGTTGATGCGCTTTTCGGGCAGCTTTAGAAGCTGGTGGCGATTGCTAGCACCCATATCGAATTTCAAATAAAACCTCATGCTATTCATTTTTTGTAAAAATAATATTTTAGTATTAAATTACGAGCACTTAATAATAGAAAGTTACGTTCTAGTTATCCTGTATATATATATATATATATATATATATATATATATATATATATATATAGTGTGTGTGTGTGGGTGGGGGGGGGGGGTTAGTGATTGTCTGTGGCAATCAAAATATGTTCCTCTGCTAAAAATGTGTTCTTTATTCTATTTGAAAAATAAAGTAGGAAATGTCGGTATTTTTACAAAAGTCTCATATCCATTGATTTCTTTTACCAAAAATACATGTAACATACCAATTATTTCGCACTGGAAACATAAAAAGCGGGTTAATTATAGGTAACTCTCTCTATATAAAACTCGATGTGTCTGTGCTTGTGTGTGTGAGGTTTGTGTGCCTAATATAGAAAGAAAGGTTAGAGAATCTACCTAAAATCTAAAAGTTTATTCTTATGTAAAATGTTACCGGATGAGGGAGAAGAGGTGGGAGCGAATCCCAAACTGCCTTTCTAACTTAAAGGAGCTATGGAGATTGAACCGCCTTTAAAACTTCGAATATATCATATGTTGATAAAATTTCTAACATATCTATAAAATTCACCGTAGAAGACAATGGATGTAGTCTCGAATCTTTATGTGCGCCAATCTCTAAGTGACCCATCGGGAGAGAACCTACTTTAAAACTGAAAATACTTATATCCGTTTTTTTTACTGAAATTTAAACCATGTGGATGAGGCACTAGTTCAGAGAGTTTTACAATATGTCATCTTCTTCCAACTATATTAGGCGCGAAACGAGAGGGGTAGACTGTACAAAAAAAAACAATGAAAGTAATATATTGCTAATAATATAGTGGGAAATATTTCTGACAGTACTTCGTCCTTTTTCCTTTGATAAAAACAATTAAACTATTATGAAAAACTGGACACAAAGTACATTTAAGAGTCTTTTTTTCTTATAATTACATTAATTTTTTTCTTATAATTTCATTCATTTTTTCTTATAGTTTCATTCATTTTTTCTTATAGTTTCATTCATTTTTACTTATAGTTTCATTCATTTTTTTAATTATAGTTTCATTTATTTTTTCTTAAAGTTTCATTCATTTTTACTTATAGTTTCATTCATTTTTTTTCTTATAATTTCATTCATTTTTTTCTTATAGTTTTATTCATTTTTTCTTATAATTTCATTGATTTTTTCTCATAGTTTCATTCATTTTTACTTACAGTTTCATTCATTTTTTTAATTATAGTTTCATTCATTTTTTTCTTATAGTTTCATTTATTTTTACTTATAGTTTAATTCGGTTTTTTCTTATAGTTTCATTCATTTTTACTTATAGTTTCATTCATTTTTTTAATTATAGTTTCATTCATTTTTTTAATTATAGTTTCATTCATTTTTTTCTTATAGTTTCATTTATTTTTACTTATAGTTTAATTCGGTTTTTTCTTATAGTTTCATTCATTTTTACTTATAGTTTCATTCATTTTTTTAATTATAGTTTCATTCATTTTTTTAATTATAGTTTCATTCATTTTTTTCTTATAGTTTCATTTATTTTTACTTATAGTTTAATTCGGTTTTTTCTTATAGTTTCATTCATTTTTACTTATAGTTTCATTCATTTTTTTAATTATAGTTTCATTCATTTTTTTAATTATAGTTTCATTCATTTTTTTCTTATAGTTTCATTTATTTTTACTTATAGTTTAATTCGGTTTTTTCTTATAGTTTCATTCATTTTTACTTATAGTTTCATTCATTTTTTTTAATTATAGTTTCATTCATTTTTTTCTTATAGTTTCATTCATTTTTACTTATAGTTTCATTGATTTTTTTCTTATAGTTTCATTCATTTTTACTTAGAGTTTCATTCATTTTTACTTATAGTTTCATTCATTTTTTTTCTTATAATTTCATTCATTTTTTTCTTATAGTTTTATTCATTTTTTCTTATAATTTCATTGATTTTTTCTTATAGTTTCATTCATTTTTACTTACAGTTCTATTCATTTTTTTTAATTATAGTTTCATTCATTTTTTTCTTATAGTTTCATTTATTTTTACTTATAGTTTAATTCGTTTTTTTCTTATAGTTTCATTCATTTTTACTTATAGTTTCATTCATTTTTACTTATAGTTTCATTCATTTTTTAAATTATAGTTTCATTCATTTTTTTCTTATAGTTTCATTCATTTTTACTTATAGTTTCATTGATTTTTTTCTTATAGTTTCATTCATTTTTACTTATAGTTTAATTCGTTTTTAACCACAAATCTCTCATTTTTACTGCCCTTGATGACGCTTTCGTGTTTAACACAAGTGCGTTAGCTTTACGTGAAATTGTACGTTCGAATTACGAAGTTGCTTTTTCGTTTTTATTATTAATATATAGTCTTCCTCGTACACGCGTTTATTATGTTCGTATGAGCGTTAAGTTCAAGTGATTGTCCAAACGAGATGCAGCTCTTACACATATTAAAAACATCTACATAATTCTTAAGAGGGAAGGCTAGACGTAAAATCTGGACACTTACGTAAAGTACAATTTTTTTATTCCAATAACACCTTAAATGTGTTTTCTACCGTTTACAATTCAAATAGTGATGCGTTTCACAAAACTGCTGTGAACTTGATGCCATGAATCCATATTGGCTTCAATTTTGACACAGTCATTTCTTATTCGTTGAATAAACTATATTGGATCAGTAAGTTTTGTTGCAGACACTTTCTCCTTTAGCAAATCAAGACGGCTATGGTCTGGTGAACGAAGAGACATCTCCACATATGTGGAGATCAAAGAATCAATTTAAAATAATGTATTTTGTATTTCATGTGATTACATAAAACAATATCCACTTATTCTCTGTCTATACTTTACATACACTCTGTACGTATGTGTACATATATATATATATATATATATATATATATATATATATATATATATATATATATAGTATTAGTATTGTAATGTTATTTATACGCGTATACTATTATAAGGTGATATCATCTATAAATTTTAATTATTTACTTCAACAGTGGTCAATACGTGAGTAGAGCTCAGTAGTAAATTATGAAAATATATTTACGGAAATCATGCTACACAGAGGCGTCTGCGTTTCATTCCCACCCTCGTTTTAGTTTTTTTTTATCCCACGCTGTACTGTTTTAAACTACTATTAAATTCAATACATATATATATATATATATATATATATATATATATATATATATATATATATATATATATATACATATATATATATGTGTGTACATATATATATGTGTATATATATATGTGTATATATATATATTTGTGTACATATTTGTCTATATATATATATGTATATATATATATATATATATATATATATATATATATATATATATATATATATATATATATATAAATTATATATTATATATATGTGTGTGTATGTGTTTACGTACTAAAAGAATACACCTCTTATGACGGGTAATTTTAGTAGTAAATTATGAAACTTTATTTACGGTAATTAAGCTACACAGAGGCGTCTGCGTTTCATCCCCGGGTGGAATCGTTACGCTAAGTGTACGAAGCCTAAAGATTGCCTGCGGGATAAAACGGTGATCGTCTCTGTGTAGCTTGTTTGCAATAAATACATTTTACTAATATACTATATATATATATTTATTTCCCATATATATATATATATATATATATATATATATATATATATATATATATATATATATATATATATATATATGTAAAATATGTTCACTTTTTTGTTTCATTTTACTTCAAGCGAAGTTCTCAGAAATCAAGGAACCCCATTCATGGGGCCGACACTTTATATCTGTATGATATACATAGATATTCGAATATTCAATGAAGGTTTTCCTTTACCCGTCAAACGGTGAGTTAGTAAAGAAGTTTAACTATGTTATAGTATATCTTTTGTGTGGTCTATTGGTTATACCGGATTCCAGGACAAGAATCTATCTAGTCTGGTGGAGTATCCAGCTAAGTGCTGTTACATGAGATAACATCACTTGGATTTGGTGCACCATTCTTCGTATGAGCCCGTGTATGGCTGTGCCGGTTCTTATTTTGGCTTCGAATACTATGTTATGTTGAATATTTGGTCAGGGTTTACTTGTAGCGTGAAGTATCCTCATGTCAGGTTGTCTTGACAACCTCTTGTACAGAGAGACCGCAGTGTGTGTGTACTAAAAGAATACCCGTCCCATGACGGGTAATATTAATTTCCGAAAAACGAAGCTTTGCACAACCTTTATGTAACTTTACATAGATTAAAATCAAAATATAGATATACTAAACCTGATATAGTAAACCTTTTACCTATTTTGAGAAAATCCATTACATGATTTTGAGACAAGAAAATGTCTAATATTTAAGGCATAAGGAATCTTAAGAAAGAATTGAAATTTAAGGAATCTTTTTTTTGCTACCTATTACTAAAACATACTAAACAAAATAAAGCCCACAATTGAAACACTTACAGCTAAAAGTTTTGTTCCAAAATGCATAGTGATCATTTAATTCGACTATAAATATATATATATATATATATATATATATATATATAATATTTATTAATTATTTAAATAGCCAATTAGTTAGTAAATAGAGAGGAATTGTAAATGTAAATAGACAGTCGGCGGCAAGATACCAAGCAGTATAGAGTGCTTGTTATTGAAGTTACTCGGCCTTTGTTGGAGGGGGTTGGTAAATAATAATATTTATAAATAAATATTTATTAATTATTATTATAATTAATGTTATTTGATATGCAAATTACTATATCATACGGTAGTCTTAAGGGTAATATATTATTATTATTATTTTATTATTATTATTTTATTATTATTATTATTTATTTATGTATATATTAGTGATATTTTAAGCTGAATTATTTCGATACTTGATTATTGGGGAAATGGTCAACTAATCAGTACCATTGGAGAGCCATGAATATTATAACTGTCCTGTTTCTAAATCTCCGAAACAGTTACATGGTAAACAGCTGATGATCCCCGTGTTAATATTAGACGCTTAAGGTCTCCTGTTTTTGTTTCACTCTTAGATAATTAACCCCCCCTTTTTTATTTACTTATATTTGTTCATTTATTAATTTTCGAACGAATGTTAAGTCTGCAATATCTTGGATTTAGTTAGTTTGTCTGGGAATTTAAACTGCATTTTACATTATTTTTTATGACTCAAAGCTTCTTTAGACTATATATATATATATATATATATATATATATATATATATATATATATATATATATATATAAACAGCATATGTATACAAGTAAACTATTGGTGAGCCGTTTGGTCATAACGAATTGCATTATTTGTTCTACTTTGTTTTCTACAGGCCGGCTTTTGTCCACACTCATCAGAGTAAATACGTGGAAGGAAAAACTTAGATGCGCTCTGCACGCATTTCGGGAGTCGCAGATATCGGAATTTTAGGCCGCTGTACTATATAAACTTCTTTCTATGTTGTAAAACTGTAATGATTATAATGGGGTTTTATTGTTTCGAATAATAAAGTATAGCATGCTGATTTATAAGGATTTGAAATTAGAGATCAAAATCCGACATTTATTTTATTACAAATCCAATAGTGAGAGTAAACTTTCAGCAAAGCATAAGTTTGAATATGTAATCTCGATCAACGGAAATGGGTATATTGCATTTATAGTGAACATTAAATAAGCCGCATTTCTCTTCTTCTTCGTTTCGTCTTCTTCAACTGACATTCCAACTGGTTGATTGGTATCTCTTTCTTCTTCTTCTTCCTCTTCTTCATCTTTTTTTTTCGTTCTCTTTTCATAACATTCCTCGCATTCCTTTTGCTCCCCGTTTTGTTGTTCTCTGCACGTGACATTTTCTTCCAATCGATTTCTCTGTATGAATTTGAAAACTTTTCCGTTTTGAAATAAAGTTTATTAACTGATCGAAAATGGTCGCATCTACGGCCGAAATATCTCGGTGGAACTTTACAACATGAGTCTTTGAGTTTATTTTTGTTAGTTGTTGAATTGCTTATTCTTTATTCCATTTTTATTTTTACATATTGTCTGAAACATTGTTTCTTTTTTCCCATATATATATATATATATATATATACAGGGTGAGTCAATATGCACGCAAATTAATATTGTATTGCTCTGCTTCGCGATCATCTCATCCCTCAATTACAGAGAAAGCTTAAAATCAGTACTGTTGACTTTCAACACGACGGAGCTCCTCCCCACTATTCTTGTTGGCTCGAGATTTTCTTGCTATAAAATTTCAATAACGTCGTGTGATTGGCTGAGGATACGAAACACCATGGCCACCAAGGTTGCCTTATCTTAGCCCACTCGACCTCCTATTTTTGAGGTATGCTGAAGGCCCACGTATTCCATCCATTTCGGCCTAACAATTGTAATGAGGTAAAAGATCGCATCATTTCAGAGATTAACTTGGGCGTGCCGTGAATAATTTGATGAAACGTGCAAAAGCTGGTGATTGAAGAAAGCGGTATTTATAGATATTTTTGCAATGTTACAAAATCTATTAACTCTGCTTTCTTTTGATTACATTTAGTTTCATTTAATATGATTTAATATACATTTAATAAAGATTAATTTTCGTGCATTTTTACTCAACCTATAAATATATGCTGATGACGGCTGTAAGCCAAGAACACGTGTCAATGGATTACTTTTATGTACGTATAAAATTGCTAAATATATATATATTAACGAAAAATATGTCCTATAAAGTTATAGGCAAGTAATAATGCAATTCTCTGCATCTTAATGTCTCAGGGAGTGAAACAATCGAAATAGTAGTAGTAAGCAGAAACAACGAACGCCGCAATCACCAATAAAACAATTATATAAAAATACGTTATATATATATATATATATATATATATATATATATATATATATATATATATATATATATATATATATAAAGATAGATGGACGAAGAGTGATAAACATGCACGTATGTCCAAATTTATTTCAAACTTCGATTGTTCAATGCAAGGTATATTCTGTAATAAAATTATGTTTGAAATAAATTTGGACATTCGTGCATGTTTATCCCCCTTTCGTCCATCTATCTTTATAATTGCTCTATCTCGTATATTGAGCTTTTTCCATTTCACTATAGGTTTTTTCTACTAAAATTTTACTTTTAGTTTCATATTTATTCTAATTTTCTATATATATATTAGACCTCTTCAAAATTGACCTTTTTCTTCAAACATATGGAAACTGCTATTATTCCCATTCTCCAAGGTCTAAATTAGCTAAATATACCAGTTATTGTGATCTTGGACTTTGGCTATTCCTGCCTCAAGAGCCATGTAATTTTATTGTTGACGTTTTTCAAAAACGCTGCAAAATATGGGATATTATGTCCTTATTTTCATTGTAGCTTTCCAGAGGTTGATGTTATAGGATTGAAAGTGGTACCAAATGAAAGCTAATAAAATTTTCTTGCATATGGTAGTAAGCACAATAAAACACATGAACACCTGTGTAAATGTTAACTAATTTTAATGCACAAACAGCTGGGACACTACAAAAAATCAGTTTGGTAGTATGATAGCACTGCACTGACACATATATTGCATAAGAAACTGTCAGATAGGATGTTACTAATACATGTATTATCACTTGTTCAATGTGGCTTTTTTGAAACTGTCAAATTTTTTCCTGTGGTACTCCACAACTTGTAGTAAGCAGCTTCTTTGCTCTGGGTCACTTGTGATCTGAGTTGCAAAGTCACTCATTAGTTTCACACCTCTCTCAGCCACATCATTGGTCACTTTCACTGACCTCACAAACTTCTGTGCATTCCTGTAGCTGTCATTGTCTTCCCAGGTGTCAGCAGGAGTAGTGAGCCAGTCACATTTCACTCGAAGAGCATCAAACAGAAAGTGAGACTCTGGCCCTACCAGGTCTGTGAGAACTGTAGCTGCATTGATGACAGAAAACACTGGCTTGCCTTTCCTGTAACTCTCAGGTTTCTCTGTTTCTGACAGCTTGACTGCGAGCTTCTCTTTTGCAGACTTGGTCATGCTGGCATGTGAACTGAACAAGGTGAATGGCACTAGTTCCTGGGTCAGATACCAGCGGTAGTTGTTCATTTTCTTGAGAACAGAGGTTGCCAGTTCATAGTCATACTGCTTGTATTGCAGCATGTTCTTCATAAGCTGGAGGTCATGGATAGGTGCATCAGCTGCAGATGTGGTGATCACCCAGTGGGTGGTGTAGAATAAGGTCAGGAACTTGTTCATCCTCTCCAGCTTGAAGATAGTGTCCGTGTTGTATTTTAGTTCCTTGGAAAACATGAGCATCTTCATACAGTAAATGTTCCTGGCCATCCAGCGGGCTTGGTGAATGGCACCTGGCTTGGCCCAGTGGATATCACGAGGAGGTTCCTCACCAAGCAGGATCAGGCACAGCTCTGCCACCTCTCTGTAATCTGCCCTCGGACTTGCTTCCTCAAGGAAATTGCTTAAGACTGCAATTGTGCTTGTCTTCGTCTGTTTCAAGTCTTGTTCAACTAGGCCCAGAACTCTTGGGCAGTCCTTAACCAACTTGTCCCACTTCTCTTTCACATTGCTGAACATTGGGTTGTCAGGACTCTTGACCTTGCTGAACACAGCCTCCCATACACTTCCAATTATTACCTCTGATATGTGATGGCGACAAGCGAAGTAGAATACCTTTTTACCTAGTTTTTCTTCAATAAGCTTCGCTGCACCCTTGTAGATGCCACTGTTGCTTGCTGTGGTATCAAATACCAAGCCTACAATGTTGTCTGTGAGACCCCATGCTTCTATCAGTTCTAATGTAGCATTACACTGTTGGATTCCTGTGGAACTTTCTATGAAGGGCACGCCAAGCTGCTTCCCTTCTTCATACTGTGGAGTACCAGAGACGAGCACTGCAAGACTTTCCAAGAACATCCCGTAGAAGTTTTCCATCCCAGTGTAGTGTGCAGTAATCTGGCGGACTTTCCTTGAAGTTATTCATGTAACTTTGGCACAAGTTATGACGAGTGTTTATGCTATTTCGTCTTGTAGTAGAGGCTGATATAACAAAGTCATCAAGATCTGCGCCTCCTGCCTTCAACACTGCAGACACCATGGCTGTAGTCTGGTTGTCAGAGAGTGACAGCCGATCTGCAGTGCTACAAATCTCTTCACTGGTCATAACTGAGTGTGTAAGTGTAAGGTTATCGTACTTGGTTTTGATGAACAGCTTGGTGTTGTCTCAGTGTATTCTGAACCCTCACTAGTACCAGAGCCTTGACTGTTCTCTGGGTCTTCATCACTTGGAATTTTCCCAACTTCTGCTGCTGCAGCAGTCACTGATGATAACATTCTCTCTTCTCTTTCTTCTCGGAAGCTTTTCTCTCTAGACTTCTTCTCAAACACCTTATCATGACCTGACATGTGTGCCAGGCGAGTTGTCTGTTGGTCCAAGTAGAAATTGACGTCCTCTTCCTTGGTCTCCTTTGTGAGCAGCCTGTTGCTTCTTATCTCCTCCACAACATCCTTTGCTCCAATATCAAATAACTTGTCTAAGTCCTTCAGAAAGTTAGCTCGTTTCTCTTCCTCTGGTTTGTTATTTCTTTCCTTGTTTTTAACAATTTTCCTGTACTTTTCATGGTGGATCATGAAACGGTTGACTGCATTTGGTCTAGTTAGTGTTTTAATCTTTGCCATATTCCAGAATGGCAAAACGACATCCACTGTATCATGGGCTAAAGACCTATTGTCACTGTTGGGATTATCATTCCTCAAATGCAGGAAATACTGGAACACCTGGCGATTAGTAGGAAGTTGAGAGCCCCTGATGCTGGAGCTGGGTTGCCCAATGAGATACCCATCACTGAATGACCTTGTGGCAGGAGTTGCCACCTTTCTTCTCTTTTCAGTTGGTTCATCCCGTTCACTTGTATCGCTGACCACTTTCCCACAGCATAGTTGTCTTCCAGATGCCATGTTGTCAGCAGTTCACAAATCTTAACAAATCAGCTTTAACTTACAATCTGAAATGAAGAGATAAAACATACTTAGTGATAATAAATTATATACATGCATTAAGAGTAACATTTTTGAGATAAAGTTATGTATTATATGATGGCATCCTTTCCAAGCATAAAAAAATATATATGTTTGTGCATTAAAATTAATTAAAATTAACACAGGTGTTCATGTGTTTACTACCATATGCAAGAAAATTTTATTAGCTTTCATTTGGTACCACTTTCAATGCTATAGCATCAACCTTTGGAAAGCTACAATGAAAATAAGGACATAATATCCCAAATTTTGCAGCGTTTTTGAAAAACGTCAACAATAAAATTACATGGCTCTTGAGGCAGGAATAGCCAAAGTCCAAGATCACAATAACTGGTATATTTAGCTAATTTAGGCCTTGGAGAATGGGAATAATATCAGTTTCCATATGTTTGAAGAAAAAGGTCAATTTTGAAGAGGTCTAATATATATATATATATATATATATATATATATATATATATATATATATATATATATATATATATATATGTGAGAAATGAAAAAGGAAAAACCAAGAAGGATGTTTTGTTTATGTATTCATCAACGTTTCGTCTTTATTTGTAAGACTTCTTTAGGATGATTATATTAAGAAAAATGGCATGCACGTACGTGAAAATATTGTGTTGACATGATGGTTTTCCTTTTTCATTTCCCATTACGTCGGATTACCTTCATCCTTCCTTTCCCATATATATATATATATATATATATATATATATATATATATATATATATATATATATATATTAGCAGGAAGACTCGATGTTGCTCGGGATTTAATGAGGATCACTACTATGTACAGTTTTACTGTGCGCATAACACCATATTGCCTTTTTTGTTTTACTGCCCCTCCCCTTATTTCGCCCCCTAATATTGTTGGAAGGAACTGAAATGTTAGAAAACTCTCTGAATATGGTTTAAATTTTATTCAAATCGGATATACGTATTTGAAGTTTAAAGGGGTTACTTTCCCCATGGCTGACTTAGAGATGATGGCACGTAGACATCCGGAACATAGAAGGTAACGTTTAGATTGGGGACCACTTCCATTGTCTTCTTTGGAAGAATGTTATACATATGATATAAATTTTATCAACAGTTTAAGTTTTAAGAAACTTCAGCTCACATAGCTCCGTTACGTTAGGGAGATTAAGGTCTGCTTCCATTGTCTTCCCCAGAGGATGTTATTCATATGATTTAAATTTGATAGAATTTCATGGAAATTTCATAAAATTTCACAAAAATAGGATATATATAAGTTTTAATGGGTTTGTGCCCCTATAGCAATCTTAGAGGTGCATTTATATATTTGGGAACATTTTCATTGTCTTCCCGTTTAGATTTCATGTATATTCTCTAAGATTTCTTCCTATAAGAACACACAAACATCATACACGTACACATGGATATCGAGTTATATATATATATATATATATATATATATATATATATATATATATATATATATATATATATATATATATATATATATATATATATATATATATATATATGAAGCAATCCAACAAAAGATATAAGCGTCAACTAATATCTTATAATTAGTGAAACATCCGGATAAAAAACTGAAGCTCAATATACTGGATAGAGCATTAATATTATAATATAAAATGAAGTAATAAAATAAGGTGTCAATCAAATTTTATTAGAATTCAAAGTTCATGCAAAGCATCCTTAAGTCCTTAGCTCATGAGTTTTCAAAGATAACCTTGAATATATTTACAACTTCAAGATTAGGAAAAATTAAGCCCTAATTTGGATTGGACTTCTTGATTGAACAAACCTAACCTTAAATTAAACTTCCTAATCTGATAAAATTAAATCTTAAATTAAACTATTAAATTATTAAGTTCTAATTATTTAGATAACTTCGTAATTGGGAAAATTAAATCTTAATTGGGAAAAATTAAACCTTACGGCAGGTTAAACTTTTTAATTGGGGAATGTCAGGCCTTGAGTTGGAATTCCTGGGCTGATGGGATAGAATCTTAAATTAAACTACTAATAATTTCTGGCCTGTTAAAATTAAATCTTAAAAATTAAATCTTGAATTAAACTATAAAATTATTGGAATTTAATAACTTCGTAATTTTTAACTTCATAAATATTCTAAATTACTTGATAGGGCTAGATTTGTGAAGTCGGTTTTTACTGTAAGCCAGATTTTAAGTAATACTTTTGGATGGGTACGTGATCACATGACTTGACCTAATTTTCCTAACTCCCTTTTCGCTTTCTTTTAACTTCTTAGCTCCTTCCCCTTTGACATAGAATAAGCTTACTGACCCAGACAGGGAAAACCTAATTTGGGTGGGATGGATGGCGGGGTTGTATGTTGCTGTCTTTTCTTGAACCTGTCAAACAGGATGCAAGACAGACATAATTTTGAACCCGTTGAAGTCATTCTGAGATGTAGACAATTTAATATCGCCTTCTGTTCGTTAGGGATTTGTCATGTCTGGAGAGAAGATCACTTATATATTTTTCGCTCTTCTGGCTAGATGTGATGGGAGTCCGTCTTATTTTGCTCAATTCGGATTTAGCGGGTTTTCTAATTAAACAACGAATTTGGATTTGATTTGAGTTGCACATGTTAGGATTTCGGAACTTTGATTGGACTTTTTGTATTATTTTGATTGATTTATTTATCATTAACATTGAATATGGACACATTTCGCGACTGGATAACTTTGCCGGCCCCTTCAATTTCACGTATTTGGACTGCTGTTTGTATCTTGGAGTAATGTCCTTCCTGATTATGCTTCTCAACTTGTATGACCTGGATGGACTGTATGGATTCAACAAAAGTATGTTTTTGGATTGATATGTTTGATGTTATGTATTTTTATATATTTGTGTATATAATTTTATATATTTTCAAAGCGTAATTTTATTGCCTGTAGTGTAGTATAACTGCGGTAATGGTCCTCTGAAGAGAAGAATTATCTTTGAAAACTCATGAGCTAAGGACTTAAGGATGCTTTGCATGAACTTTGAATTCTAATAAAATTTGATTGACACCTTATTTTATTACTTCATTTTATATTATAATATATATATATATATATATGTATATATATATGTATATATATATATGTATATATATGTATATATATATATATAACTTTGAAATGTTAGAATCAGTTAACATGACGCGAGATTTTGAAATGAAATATTTATGAAATCATTTTTTTTAATCCAAATTTTCGGTTTTAAAAACCTTATTCATGGTGCAGACAATATTTTCCTTTTTTCCCCCCTTTTCTTCTTTTTTTTCATAGTCGAAGTCTTACGGCTTGGCCGAAGATCGATCTCCAGGTGTTATGAAGATACTGTTTTTGTTTTTTGTTTTTGTTTTTGTTTTTTATATGTCCGATCTGTAGTAGAGCGCACTGAAACGCATGTGTACGATAATGAGATTTAAATTTTACTACAGCTTAAAAACTATAATAGTAAAATTAATTCTCCAAACAGAACAGTTTGGGCCCATCAAAGCTGATATATTTGCATTTTCAAGTGGATTGTGCCCATATTATGCCCATAGTTTGCCTCCTAAAACATTTTAAATACTCAATAGAAACTGAAATATTGAAAATATTTATTAAATGATTTTTAGTACCTATTTTTTAAATTTCACAAGTATTGAAGGTTTCTGAATTTTTACGAAAGTATTTTTTAAATTTCACAAGTATTGAAGGTTTCTGAAATTTTCTGAAAGTATTTTTTTAATTTCAAACGTATTGAACTTTCTGAATTTTTACGAAAGTATTTTTTGAATTTCACAAGTATTGAAGGTTTCTGAATTTTTACGAAAGTATTTTTTAAATTTCTCAAGTATTAAAGGTTTCTGAATTTTTACGAAAGTATTTTTTTAAAATTTCACAAGTATTGAAGGTTTCTGAATATTTACGAAAGTATTTTTTAAATTTCACAAGTATTAAAGGTTTCTGAATTTTTACGAAAGTATTTTTTAAATTTCTCAAGTATTAAAGGTTTCTGAACTTTTCTGAAAGTATTTTTTTAAATTTCACAAGTATTGAAGGTGTCTGAATTTTTACAAAAGTATTTTTTAAATTTCACAAGTATTGAAGGTGTCTGAACTTTTACGAAAGTATTATTTTAATTTCACAAGTATTGAAGTTTCTGAATTTTTACGAAAGTATTTTTTAAATTTCACAAGTATTGAAGGTTTCTGAAATTTTCTGAAAGTATTTTTTTAATTTCAAAAGTATTGAAGGTTTCTAAATTTTACGAAAGTATTTTTTGAATTTCACAAGTATTGAAGGTTTCTGAATTTTTACGAAAGTATTTTTTAAATTTCACAAGTATTGAAGGTGTCTGAACTTTTACGAAAGTATTTTTTTTAATTTCACAAGTATTGAAGTTTCTGAATTTTCGCGAAAGTATTTTTTGAATTTCACAAGTATTGAAAGTTTCTAAATTCTTACGAAAGTTTTTTTTTTAATTTCACAAGTATTGAAGGTTTCTAAATTTTTACGAAACTATTTTTTAAATTTCAAAGTATTGAAGGTTTCTGAATCTTTACGAAAGTTCTTTTTGAATTTCACAAGTATTGAAGGTTTCTAAATTTTTACGAAACTATTTTTTGAATTTCACAAGTATTGAAGGTTTCTGAATCTTTACGAAAGTTTTTTTTGAATTTCACAAGTATTGAAGGTTTCTAAATTTATACGAAACTTTTTTTTGAATTTCACAAATATTGAAGGTTTCTGAATCTTGACGAAAGTATTTTTTAAATTTCACAAGTATTGAAGGTTTCTGAATATTTACGAAAGTTTTTTTTGAATTTCACAAGTATTGAAGGTTTCTGAATCTTTACGAAACTATTTTTGCTCACTTTGCATTAAACTAGAATATTAACTTTGAGATTTTGTTGTTTCAGGTTCGGACTAATATCAAAGTATATAGACCTATAAATATAATCCGACGTCACATTTCTGACTAGAGAGCTCAATATATTTATCGTACAGAGCAAGTTATTTATCTTCCTCCCCCAGGTAAGATGTGACACAAGGTCGGGAAAGTGGGATTTGAAAAGCCAGCGCCCGAGAATTTGAGCACTCTGGCCTACAAAAAATTCCTGGGCAGCCCCGTCGGCATTCACGGTAGGGCACCTCAGGCGATTAGCAATAAACTAACCCTTCCCAAAGGGTGACAAGGCAAAGTCTGAGGGAGTGGATCTCCTAGAACTGCACAAGACAGACCCATAGACCGACGTACATCAAGCCCCGAAGGTCAATACAATACCAGTGTATGGGGTGCAGTATCCATCGGAACAGATACTACACTTTGATCTTGGCAAAAAGGCCGAGAGAGCAAGTAACTTGTACTATCACATTACAGACAATAATTATTTCAACCTACTTTTCTTAATCGTCTGAATTAATAATTGTCTTGAAATGTGTTAGAATAACTATCTCTTTATATATTTATATATCTATAGAACTTAAAACGATTATGTGTTTTTGATTGCATAACTTTGGTCTCACGCGATATTGCGATTATCAGATGGCGTAAACCATGAATTCGTGGTGAAATTCACGCTTTGTGATGCTTCTTCGATTGATCCCAAATGTGTGCATTACACTATCTGACAATCTCATGAAACAATGGCTATAGTATAAAAACAAGTAATTCTTATGAATATTATAGAATATGTTTGCGCATTGACCACTCTATACAAATGCCAAATTAAAATATCTGAACCATCCAAAAAGCTGATGCTGACAGTAATTCGTTCATTCTGTCTGTCTGTCTGTCTGTCTGTCTGTCTCTCTCTCTCTCTCTCTCTCTCTCACACACTCTCTCCCTCTAATTCTATATATATATATATATATATATATATATATATATATATATATATATATAGTTAAAAACTACTCCTGAGGACGACCAAGAATGTCGAAAACGCTAGAGAAATGGCCAAATTACGAACAATCGGCGAAATACTACATGGACTCGGGGCTTGATTTACGCCCGTCTATGGGTTTGTCCTGTGCAGTTCTAGGAGGTCCACCCTCCCAGGCTTCGCCTCCCCTCTTTGGGGAGGTGAAAGTTTATTTCTTACTACCTGAGGCGTCCCTACCGGGGAATGCCGACGAGGCTGCCCAGGCAATTTTTAAACCCCACTTTCCCGACCCGACCTTGGGTCACATCTTACTTGTGGGAGTAAGATGAAAACTGGCCTTGTGCCTGACTCCTGGAGAGGAGTAAATCAATACTACATGGACTGCCACCGAAAGATTGCTCGACGATTTGAGAAACTTAAAAGAAGATTATACAAATACGAAAGTTCCGTGTTGTGCAACAAAACCTGCCTGAGAAATAGATTGCTGCCTAAATCTCTCTCTCTCTCTCTCTCTCTCTCTCTCTCTCGCTCTCTCTCTCTCTCTCTCTCTCTCTCTCTCTCTCTCTCTCTCTATATATATATATATATATATATATATATATATATATATATATATATATATATTAAATTCCTTCGGGATTGATTTAAACTCCTTTCATCCAGGATTTAAAAACGAAATTAATTAATGTTGTTCCTTTTAAACCCCTTTAAACTATTAAACCCATATTCTCTCCCAAATTCCTTTAGAACACACATCATCAAACCCCAAAACAGTAACGGCCAAATATAGGAAACTCATAATATTGACTCACGGGAATTATATAGAAATATTTTTTTATTTTTTTATTTTTTATTTTTTTACTTTTTTTATTTTTTTTATTATTATTTTTTTATTTCTTGTATTTTTTTTATATCTCTTTACATCTCCGTTTAAATCTCAACTGTTACTTTTCACCCTCCCGCTTTTTAAAAACTTTATTAAACCTCGCTTACACTAAATTTAAACAAACATACACAACACTCTAAGCAAATAACGCGTCCAAACGAGAGTGACACGTGACTTAACATTTCGGAAACAGATGACAACAGAAGCTGAAGAGATCCGGATGGCTAAGTCCTTCCGTGCTTGAAACCGACGGTAAGAATGTTGTACTAGGTTTTCTGTACCAAAATAAATAAACATATATATATATATATATATATATATATATGCGGAAAATGAAAATAAAAACAAAAATATTATTTATGTATACATCAACGTTTCGTCTTTATTCCAAGACTTTTCCAAATATGTGTACTTGTGTGTGATTTCTTCAAACCAATCATCGCGAGGAAGTCTTGAAATAAAGACGAAACGTTGATAAATACATAATATTTTGGCGTTACTTTTTAATTTTCCATTACATTAGAATATTATTTCGATTTTAATCATATATATAAATATATATATATATATATATATATATATATATATATATATATATATATATATATATATATATATATATATAATAATGGTAATAATCCAGGTGAAAAATATCCACAGGGTGGTAATCCAGAGAATTTTAACCGGGTTTATAAAAAGTGCTCAATATCAAAATAGAGCTTTATATATGATAATTTTATTTACACAGACATGTACAAAATCTGCGACACTGGCATGTCGATGTTATCGATCAACAGTTACTATAAACTGAGATCTCATCAGGCAGAGTTAGAATCCGATCTTAACCTCATGAGGTTAAGATCGGATTCTAACTCTGCCTGATGAGATCTCAGTTTATAGTAACTGTTGATCGATAACATCGACATGCCAGTGTCGCAGATTTTGTACATGTCTGTGTAAATAAAATTATCATATACATATATATATATATATATATATATATATATATATATATATATAGGAGAGAGATACTAGGTGTATATACTCGGTGTTGCCTAGATCGTGACGTAGAATGTTTATTTTGACTTTTATATATGATCGTCATTATTGGGGGCGCCCCTCCCCACGCACATACACTTGCACTCAACATGAACAAAACATGGAAACCCATTTCACTCTTAACATGTTAGAAATAAATCTGTAATTTCGCTGAGAAAACATGGCTAACTTTTCACTAGAAGCCGATAATAAATTTAATTTATTTGAATTCGTTAAAAATCATCGAACTTCGTTTGTTTCCGTTTGTAATTAATAATTTGTATAAATAAGCAAAAACGTCTAAGTATAACTTGAACCGTTTCATTAATTTTAAGAAATAACTTTTAGTTAATGAAGTTCCATTGTTAACAATAATTTACACGCACTTTTCGTGTTCATTTTTCCATTAATTTCGAACAAACGCAGCGATTGGTCAAAACTATAACAAATTATGACCGATTAGCCAACGAAAACGCGTCTGATAGAAAACTGAATCAATAACCTTGGCATGAAAAGATAGTGTTTTATTAAATAAAATCTGTTTGTTAATAAATTCATTTTTAGTTTTATGCTTTCAATTAATTCCGAACAAACGAAGCGATTAGTCAAAACTATTAAAAGGTTTAAGTCGAGTAGTTTATTAACACGCGTCTGACAGAAGAACAGACGCAAAGACCGGCGCAACTATCATACGGTTATCATTAAATCAAATGTGATTGTTAATGAGTAACAGTGAGAAGACTTCTAACTCTGAGAGAAGATTTTTCTTCTTGTATCTTAAATACTACGAAGCAAAATGAAAGTATCGATAGGATTAAATGTTAGATAATGGCCCGATGGGAATGGACGTATCTGTTGGAAATCGGGTTTGACTTGCGCGAATTAACGCAGGTGCAGTCGAGTGCAGATTGGGGCTTGTTCTCACAGTCAGAGCTAACAGACGTGACAAGGTTACCATGTGACGAGACTCCAGATCAGGGGGCAGTCTGAACTGCGATAGGCTCTGTGATATCGCGGGCCTTGCGTGGGAAACAAAGGGATCCGTGACGTCACTCGTTCTCGTGAGAAGCAAGTTTTCAGTCAGTCTGATTCGGGAGGCGAACTGAGAGGACTGCGATTCACAATGTAAAGATAAGGAATATTTCCCCTAGGGGAATGCAGGCGCGAGAAATCCTTCCCCCTCTCTATGAATAGTTAAGAAAACATTAATAACTAACTACGATAAAGTAGTGAGTGTCTCTCTCTCTCTCTCTCTCGACATAGCCCCAGTTGAAATAACAACGCTTGTAATAAATGAATTAAATTCAAAAGAAGAGTTTGTCTTCGGAGTGCACCACATGGCTTTTATTGCAGACAACAGACGGCGTGGTTATAGAAGAAATAATACATCCACTTGACGACACGACCTACCCTCTACACGACGAGTATACGAAACGCGTACTGCCGCGGTCCAAGCAGGAGTATCTATGTAACATAAATATCTAATCGAGAAAATCGTTTGGAAATACAATTCTTAAGAACTTGAGCCGATATGTGCCATTCATAAAGGGCGGAACAGAATTAAGTATATATATAATATGACAAAAGCTATTAAGCGTTTACATATGACAACTTTGGCTCGCTCTACCTTATAGTAGTCAACCAGTTTTGAGATCAGAAGGGTCTGTTCTAGTACCTCTTCAGGGAATAGAAGACAAATTGGCTCTTTAGTTTGTTAAGATCAAAAAGTGACCTTTCTCTCTCAAAGTCTAATAAATGTGTCCGAAAACAAAGTGACAATATTGACAGGATAAAATATGTAATCAATGAATATTATTGGAATTATTTTTTTTAAATAACACGGCCCGATATTTGCCATAAGTAACTGACGAAACAGAATCAAGTATATACAAGATATTACAAAAACTATTCAGCATTTACATACGACCACTTTAGTTAACTCTACTTCACATATCTTTATAGTTATAAATTAATGCCATTTCTCGCACTAAAAGTGATATTAAAACGCTCTTTTTTACTTCTAACAAACACAAGAGAAACAACATATGCTGATCATGTATGCGATTTAAGACGTAACGTTAACTAATTTGCATATTATTTTGCAAAACGACATATCATCAATTAACTATTTTATTTTATTGGATTTTTTTTCAATTCAATGATTGCTTTAGTTTTAATATAACACATACGAAGTATTTTTACGAAGTATTTTTTTATTCCATGAAGACATGCTTAGAATTTGTTAAACAAAGTTCTTTTCAGCCTCTTGACTTTCGGGGACTGACAAGATTTTCATCAAATTGCAATCGATTTCAAAATTGTTAGTTAGGCAAAAAAAAGTCCCTTGGAAACACAGAAAGACACATAGACCAACATCTGAGTAAAACGTTAGCAATTTTATCTTTTTGTTAATAATTTTTTTAAATGAATTATTTCGTGCCCTCTCGGATTTTAAAAGAAACTTAGAAGTATTTAAAATGTAGAATATACTTTTAGGAATTTCTAAATATCTTGTGTTTTTTGGACGAAGGTTTGAATATATTTTGATTTGAGAGTCAACCATACTATTCAGGAAACCGTTATTAACCAGAGATTTGTTTGAATATATGTTGTTTCGTTAGGGAATAAGTTACACGTAGAATAAATTAACAGTTTTATATGAAGCATGTTTTTATAATTGCTAATTTGTATCGAAGCGGGCACCCGCTGATATAATTAATACATACACTTTACTAATTGTAACCAGCACGACACCAATTACAAGCAGGCTAATTAAATAAGGTATTTCTGCAGTTAAACTTAATAACAGCATTACATTAATAATTGATGACACTGAATTAAAAACTGAAAATTGTTTAAAGTAACCATCCACTTTATCATAAAGACCTGTACATGTGAGTAATGCAAGAGAAACTATCAAACGAAATTAAAATATAATCTATTTAATAATGCGCTAAGCCATTTCATGTTCATGCGTACGTTATCACCTTTCACACATGGGATCTCTCAATCACTAAAAACGCAATGCAAAAATAGTTTTATTTCATCTGATGCCTCCGTAGTTTCGAACGTCAAACTGGAACTAAAATACACTTGCTTGGCGTTCAGGATTAGATCAATGTGTAGTATATGTTCTATCCAAAGATGGTATAATAATATCATGGAGTCTCCCTTCGCAGCGGGGGTTCATAGAATAGAAATATTGTTGAATAATATGAGTGAGAAAGTGCAAATTTTCTTACCGGACACCGTAAAAGAGATAATGACGTCATGAGTCAGGTGACCTTAATTTTCCGGTTAGCTTAGCCTTTTCAATTAGGGATTTCGTCGGCGTTTGACGTCTGTCAGGCATCTACCTCACTCATCTTTGGTATGTAAAACCGACTATAGTTCACAGGGATTAACTTTTCCAGATCCAAATAAACAATCTATTAGTGTCGTCCTGTCGTTTGTACTGATGATGCTACCAGATTATGCTGTCTGAAGATATCGGCTTCCTGACCCAAAATGCACCAAACATTGATGTTTTATTGTTTCTTTATCTTTGGAGTATATGCAAGCTTTATACAAAACTTAATAAACTAGGCATAAACATAACACAATTAACTTCAGCAAGTATTATAAATTTAATCAAAACATCTAAACTTAACACTACACCTAATGTCAAAGCTGGCGTATACTCCATCCCTTGCCTAGATTGTAATAAGATCTACATAGGGGAGACGCGGCGTAGTCTGGACAAGCGGATTCATGAGCATAAAAAGCGATTAAAACCAACAACACGCTTAACGCTTTATATGCTCACACTATGGAGTATGGATATTGTTTTGACTTTGATAAATCTACATCAAGATAATACATAATAAATCAACACGTCGACTAATTGAATCTGCACTTATAGCCCTTTCCACAAATAAAATTAAACAGTGAATGGGATTCTACTTTATCTCCCCTAACCTATCAAAAGCAATTATTCATGAAAACAAGATATATCTAGACACCGGTTGATTCCCTGAGTTTTGAATTAGTCTTCCTTTGGACCCCCTTTCTACTCTTTATTCTTTCTTTTCTTTCGCGTTTCTATTTTTTTTTTGCTATGTACTTATCTTTGACTCTATACATATTTACATATCTTCCCTCTCTACATGAACCCTACCAGTATATATATTTCTCATAATTTATAGACTTTCTCGTCTTTTTCATTTTTTGCATTTTTTTGTTTGCTCTTGACAAAGCCCATATAACATTTGGGCGAAACGTTGAGCTTTTTAGGTCTTCCGCTTATCACATTTTAATTTCATATATATATACACACACACACACACACACACACACACACACATATATATATATATATATATATATATATATATATATATATATATATATATATATATATATATATTGTATTACAGAAGTTTAAAACAACAGGGTACCGTTGGTGTCGAATCACAAAGTGATCAGCAGGTTGTTCTGAACTGCTTCAATACAATATATAAATAAATATTATATTCTTATTTTTAATTTCTTTTTCAATAATCGAGCACTCTGCTGTGTTTCTTCCTTCTGATCTTA
>OY744538.1:83689731-83697231 GCA_963556195.1 Sepiola atlantica | reverse complement strand
CTTCTTTTACTTGTTCTTATATTTGATTTTTCTTCATCATTATCGTCTTCACATTCTTTTTTTTTGTTCTTATTCTTCGTCATTGTCATCCCCTTTTCCTCGTTATCTTTTTTTCTTAATTTTCTTCCTCTTTTTTCCTGATCTTCCTTTTCTTTTCTACTTCATCTTTTTTTGTTCTTCTACTTCTCCTTCTTCGAACGTTATAAATAAGCATGCTTTACAATTTTTTATAAAAATTCATTACGTTTATATATAATTGTTAATTTAAAAAATGTATGTATGTATGTATGTATGTATGTATGTATGTATGTATGTATGTATGTATGTATGTATGTACAAGTATTTGATATTCTTTAATATAATAATTTGCATTGGTTTTACAACAACCAAACTATCCTGTCGGCCCACCATACACCTTGTAAACTCAACCTCAATTAACTAGCATTTAAAAATCCATAACTACCCCTCTGATTTAAGAAGAAATTGTGTTAATAACGCGAAAAAAAAATACATTCTGAAAACAATTTTTAAAGTCGACTACTCACTTGGCCTTTTGGCTAAGATCAAAGTGTAGTATCTGTTCCGATGGATACTGCACCCCATATTGGTGTTGTCTTAGCCTTCGGGTCTTGATTTACGCCAGTCAATGGGTCTGTCCTGTACAGTTCTGGGAGGTCCACCTTCCCAGGCTTTGCCTCCCCTCTTTGGGGAGGAGTAAGTTTATTGCTTACTGCCTGAAGCGCCCCTACCGGGGAATGCCGACGGGGCTGCCCAGGCAATTTTTAAACCCCACTTTCCCGACCCGACCTTGGGTCACATCTTACTTGTGGGAGTAAGATAAAAACTGGCCTTGTGCCTAACTCCTGGAGAGGAGTAAATCAATACTCGAGGCTATCTTTATTTAAACCCAATGACCCAAACTAATAACATTACGTATGAAACCAGTAAAAACATTATAACATGTTTAATGTAATACAATTAATCCTGTGACGATAATTCTGGTGTCTCCGGATTTAAATTGTTAACATATTTCCTAGAACTGCACTGGTTTGTTCTTTTTGACGTCTAACTGACTTCACATTTGCGTTTTTGCTGCATTTTGATTTTTTTTCCTCCAGCTTTTTTGTTCATTAGATTTTGACACCTGAAGATGATTGGATGAAGAATCGAAAACGTCCGTGGTACACAGAGGACATATGTTTTTGTTTTTTGATTTTGACACAAAAAAACTAATTGGACAAGATTTAAAAATTTTTAAAGCTATAATCAAGTGAGGGGAATGTTGTTATTGTAAACAATGTTTTCTTAAATGAAAGAATGCTGCTTAAATACACACAATATACATATATATATATATATATATATATATATATATATATATATATATATATATATATATATATATATTAATTTTATAACTAATCACGTGCCTGACGGAGACTCATGAGAGTCGAAAACGTTTGCAGCTATGGCGAGTTGCTGTTTACACTCGTACAGAACATCAGATCGTTTGGCCACCCATTCGAAAATATGGATAAAAAAGAAACAAACAGGAATTTTGTGATACTATTACTCAAAGGAATCTTACGCGTATGTGATAACATGCCTTGTATAAAGAAGATTACTAAAAAAAAAAACAGGAAAAAAACGCATTAAATGCATACATACTTTTGACAAGGGTGCTTCTACGCACCGGAAGTCTCAAGACCTTAAACTAAATAAAGGTTGATTTTAATCAAACAAAAAAATTAACGTTGTTTTTTGTATTAAAAAAATCTTATTCCCAAACAAATTATCCCCCTTAAATCACTTTAAAATACTCCAAAAGTTGAAAATTACAAAATATATATTAATGGATGTCAAATACCGATTTTTGAAATTTCACAACAATAGGAGGTATCTGATTTTTTACGAATGGTTCCAACCTCTTTTTACCCCATTCATAAAACTAAATAAAACTAAATATAGCCTACATTTGGGTTCCTTACGCCTAGCAGCTCCGTTCCAAAATTTATGATGATAGTTTAATTAGTTTGGGCGTGAATCCTGTATATAAAATTATATAAACATATACACATACTTAACTTTACTAGACACAATTCTCAAGTGTCTTCTGTCTTTCTATACAGGGGTGTGTCAGGACAACCTGCTATGACAGTAAATCCACCCAACAATTAAACCATGACAAACTATTCAAAATAACATAGTATTCCCACCACAAATAACATGCAGCTCACCACGGTCATATACTTTCTAATACGAAGAAATAGTGCACCTTTTCTTAGTGATGTTACCTCAAGTAACGACACATAGCTTGATACTCCACCAGACTAGATGAATCCTTGTCCTGGAATTAAGTAAGACCAAGAGACCACAATAAAGAAATACCAGAACATAGTTAAATAGTCAATTGGAAAGAGGAAAATTAATATTTTTAACTTCCTTACAAAATCAATGTTTGAGAAATAAAAAAATAACTTTAAATGGAATCTTCGAATATCTATGTATCTCATATAGAGATCAAGTGTTAGCACCTGGAAAGGGCCCCTTGATTTCTGTGAACTTCAACCGAAGTAAAATGAAACAAAATAAATTATATATTTAGGATTTTATCAAGCACATATATATTATTTACACTCATGCGCGCGCATCAATACTTTAAAAAATATAATAATATTAAGTAATATAACTCAAAAGTTGATGTAGAGCAATTTTTTTCTTTATTAAATTGTGTGTATCTAACTTATTTTAAAAGCGTTTAGGGAGCGAGTGCGAATTGCTTGGCGCTATACACCTAAAGAGTAAAGTTTACATAAAAATAATGTGCTCATGTTACTCACCGGATTGTGGAGAATAAATATTACAAAATTAATAAGTATCGATTCTTAACATACATTAAACAAACAAATAAAAATAAAAAATATATGTAGGCACAATCTACATGTTTACATTTTCAATGAAAATGATGTGCCCATGTTACTCACTATGTTTCTTAGAATATACATTCCAAAATTAATAATGATCCGTCTATTAGTCCAGGAGATTATCATATGTAATTTACAGATTCGGAAACACTTCCATTGCCTTCCCCGGTAAATTTTACATGAGAATACACTTTTAGATTTGATGTAAATTTCTCGCTTTCTTTCTATAAGGAACACAAAACATCATACACACATACATTGAGGGTTATATATATATAAATATAATAAATATATATATAAATATATACAAATATCTAACTTTATATATATATATATATATATATATATATATATATATATATATATATAAATATCAAAATGAAATAAATTATCATTCATCATTTATCATTTATATTTATATTTCTGCTCTATATTTTGATTGAGCACTCTCATAAACCCGGTTCAACTCCCCTGGATTTATACCCTGTGGATCTATACCATACTCAAATTATATATATATATATATATATATATATATATATATATATATATGTATATGTATATATATATATATATATATATATATATATATATATATATATATGTATATATATATATATATATGTATATGTATATATATATATATGTATATATATATATATATATATGTATATATATATATATATATATATATATATATATATATATATATACATATATACATTAAGTCGACGATAAAGTGTTAACATTATCACAGTTTATTCGCTATTTATAATTGGTCGTGTGGTTAAGGCGTCGGATTAGAGTTGAAAAATACTCGTAATCCGGGGTTTCGAATCCCATGACCGGTAGTGAATAGTCATATCTCTATACTGATGAGTCCCGATTATTAAGGACGAAACGTATCGCTACGTACATAATAAACAATAAGAAATATTTATTATTATTATATATATATATAATTATATATATATATATATATATATATATGTAACTTTTCCTTTAATATTTTTCCTCTTTGAGTTTTTCATATATCTTGTCTTAAGTACTTGCTTACTGATATACATGTACACGCTCGCCTGAATGTATTTGCGTCTTTCATTCCCTTGCGCTTCCACTCCTAACCTAATCTTTCATCATTATCTTCCGAGTCAGATTTTCTCTTCTTTTGAATATTCATGAATATTCTTGCTTTATTTATGGTTTTTTTGGGCCATTTTTTCCCTCTTTTCGTTTTCACACAATCCGAACTAAACAACAAGGATTCAATCTGTTTTTTGTATCACACGAAATTCTATCCGCGATTACAATTTATTTTGAAAGAGAAAGAAAAGAAAGAAAGAAAATATTATAAAAAATCAAGACAAAAGTCGGCACGAGAAACGTATAAAATTCAACAATAACGAAAGGTCGAACAAAGTATTTCGCGTCTAACATGACCAAATATATTTGCATAGGTATATAATAAAATTAAACGTACGTGTGTCCGGCTCGCTGCAATCATCACGTATGCAAATTTACTCATGCGCTTCTTCATCCATGGGGTTGTGGCCAAGGGAAAGTCACCGAAAATAAGTGATGGGTTCCTTTCCATGCGCGACATAGCACTACAGGAATCCCGAAATTATAAAACTGTTGATAGAGGAGCCGCTCTTAGTGCTAATAAAGAGTTAGGGTTCTTGTACTACCAGTCGGAAAAACAATTTTTATATATCCAAAGCTTTTGATAAACTCTGGCAAAAGGTTTTCTCATGACAATTAATTCGTACTGTATTACTGTATTACTGGATGAATATTTAATATTTTCAGATTTTTTTAGCTAAAATAAAGATCCACATCGTCTTCGATGGTCGTAAATCGAAAAAAAACATGACATCAATCCGTGTGTACCTCAGGGGTCGATCCTAGGACCGTTATCATTCATTATCTTCATAAACAACCTCTCTGATGTAATTGTATCCGAGATGGGTATATTCGCTGATAACACCACGCTCTATTCTCGACATGTGGCCAAACGAACGCGCAGATATCTAAGACACTGACTTAATTCTTAAAAAGTGACCCCTCAGTATGTAGTGGAATGGACCATACATTTAATGCTACTAAGACAAAAGTTATTTCCTTTAATAATTATAAGAAGCCGATTGTCATAGTTAATAGCACCTTGCTTGCGAGTACAACATTCACACTCCTCAGCCTAACATTCACAGGAAACACCAATTGGAACAAATCCATAGAAGATACTTCCAATTCTACTGCAGGGAAGGTGGGATTCCTTTTTCCCAAACTAGAAAACGTCTCACACCTGCCAGTATCTTATACTTTTACAAAGCCACATATCGCCCATACATGAAGTACTGTTGCTACATCTGGACTAGTGCACCAACGTCTAACCTCTCCCTCTTGGACAGGGGACAAACAGAACCTCTCATGTAATAGGTCACATACTATCTAACAAGCTCCTAACCATGTCCTATCGCTGCAATGTTGCATCCCTGTGCGTTTTTTTACAAGTACTTCAATGGAATGTGCTCCGATAAACTTGCTGTACTTGGCCCCCCTCGACGTTAATATTCCTGATCAACCAGTCAATCAGCAAAATTAAAACGCCTTCACCGGAGATGTACCAATTTACCGGAAAGCTTTCTACTCCAATAGCTTATTTTCTTGATGTGTTTTTTTTACGATACGTGTTTTGTTGTTCATTAGAAAGTCGTTTATAAAAATCAATTGGGTTAAATTATGCAAACCTCTGTACGCTTTCCTTAATGTAACCAGCCGTTTATTGTTGTAGGCTCGTCTGGTTGTCGCCAAAAATACCTGCGTGGAGCATTTTGGGTAAAAAGACGAACGAAAAAACAATTATTTTTTCATGTATTTTTGCGTGATAATTAATTGTGGGTAATATCATTTTGGATATTGGATAGATAATTCATTTTTAGTAAAAAGACAAAAGAAAAAGCAATTATTCCTTTATGTATTTTGCGTGATAATTCATTTTGAGTAATATCATTTTGGATATTGGATAGATAATTCATTTTGGGTAAAAAGACAAAATAAAAAACAACTATTTATTTATGTATTTTTGCGTGATAATTCATTTTGGGTAATATCATTTTGGATATTGGATAGATAATTCATTTTGGGTAAAAAGACGAAAGAAAAAACAATTATGTCTTTTTGTATTTTGCGCGATAATTCATTTTGAGTAATATCATTTTGGATATTGGATAGATAAATCCTTTTTGGTAAAAAGACAAAAGTAAAAAACATAATTTCATCATCTATTTTGGATGATAATTCATTTTGGGTAATATCACTTTGGATATGGGATAGATAATGACGAAAAAAACAATTATTTCTTCATGTATTTTTGCGTGATAATTTCAAATAGTTTGATTGACAAGCTCAAGTCCCAGCAATTTTTCTTTTTCTTTAGTTCACTCCAAGCAAGGAATATTTCCACTGAGTTGTAGGATGCTACTGTGACTACAGGTCAGATATATAAAGAGAATCCTAAGGTGGAAGTTGGGCAGCAAGATGTTTGATCAAATTACGTGTAAATTTCTGCATGTTGATACAGTCGGGGAAACAAAGAGCAAGGAAGGAATTCCACAGGAAAACGGTCAGAGGAAAAAAGCTAATAGAGTAGATTGTTTTCTGGCATCTGGGGACCTATACAATGAAGCTATGGGATTTTGCTGCTATGTGGGTATTTACGTTGAGGGGACATTGGAAGTATTTGTAAAATAAGCATAGGGATGCAATATGGCGGCGATTAAATAGGGTCTAGATCCTGGTAGACAGTGCAGGACCTATTAGGTTAGAGACTCTTTTTTATACCCTGTCTAACTGGGAAAGACTATTGGTTGGTGCACCAGCGCATATGTGGCAGCCATACTGGGAAGAGTTAGACACAAAGTAGATTTTAATGTTGGCAAAAATATACTCTGAATTTGAACCATTTTTGTTTGTAAATTGCAGCGATCTGAAAGAATTTTATTGAACTAACCGAGGATAGAAAAGATAACTATAGTGTCAGAACAGATACTACACTTTTCTTCAAGCCAAAAGGCTGATCCACATGTCCCTATTTACTTGCTTCAACACGAAAGTAGAGTTAAACACAATAGTAATTTTAATTGTGGCAAACTTCAACTCCCCCCAAAAATACTCTGAATGTGAACAGAAATTTTTTAAATTGCCAGAGCCTAGAACGATTTTTCCTTCACTGACGGTTAACCGAAAAGCTGAAGTGTAGTATCAGAACAGATACTACACTTTTCTCCTAGCCAAACGACCAATCCATATGTTACGAGCAAGATAGCATTAACACACGGGTACTTGTGTCACTGAAATTAAGCAACATTGATCCTGGACACTAACGGATGGGTGAACATTTTCGAATACTAGACGCTGAATACAAGGCGCTGTATGTTAAGAGACGGCGGAAACTCTCTACAAAATAATACATCTCTGAAGATGTCTTTAACAAGTAATTGAGTATAACCTGCTAATAGACACATGTGTTGATACAATGAAACAACCGCTTCTTGGCACACGTTGCGTTCGTAAT
>OY744538.1:83649731-83684731 GCA_963556195.1 Sepiola atlantica | reverse complement strand
GGGTCAGGGTATTGTTGATCATTAGAATGGCGTTTCAGCGCTCCCTAAGCTGTTCTTATTTATTCCATCAATTTTTTTATTGTTCAAAAATATCCCATTCCTTACGTTCCATACATAATTTATGATTTTCAATTAAATTTCAACCGAATTTCGACTTATAGAAATTGAAAATAATGTCATGTAAAGAAGAGAGCCTTGTTTATTTTGGGGGCGTTGTTTTAACAATGGCGCAAAGGTCGGTGAGGTGAGACCTTGCACTGTTGTTAGCCATCTTTCTTTTTTTTATGGTTTTAATAAGGATATTTTGGTCTACGATATTTTGAAATGTTTCATTGACGATTCGAAGCATACGGAATTCTTGTAAAAAAAATTTTATAATTATTATTATTTGTATTCTTTCGGTACGATGTGACATGTCGGTCGGCCGGTTACGATTTAGTATGAAAAGGGGATTTGCATCGCTAGACGCGTAGGTTGAATGGACGTATCTTATTTTATTTTAGATACGTTTAATCATCCTCATAAGATGTGTCGGTCGGTCGGTCGGTCGCTTTGATATAATTTGATGCTTTGAGGGATGAGGTTGTGAAGAAGTAGAGAATATGAAAAAGAAGAAGAAAATGGACAGTTTAGAGAAGAACAAGAAGGAAAGAAAATGAAGAAACAAAAGAAAAAGAAGAAGAAAAAGAGGGAGAATGGGAAGTAGACAAAAAAGAAAGAGAAGAAGAAAAAGAAAGAGAATGGGGAGTAGACAAAAAAGAAAGAGAAGAAGAAAAAAAGGAGAATGGGGAGTAGACAAAAAAGAAAGAGAAGAAGAAAAAAAGGAGAATGGGGAGTAGACAAAAAAGAAAGAGAAGAAGAAAAAGAAAAAGGAGAAGAAGAAAAAGAGGGAGAATGGGAAGTAGACAAAAAAGAAAGAGAAGAAGAAAAAAAGGAGAATGGGGAGTAGACAAAAAAGAAAGAGAAGAAGAAGAAGAAGAAGAAGAAGAAGAAGAAGAAGAAGAAGAAGAAGAAGAAGAAGAAGAAGAAGAAGAAGGAGAATAGAAGAAGGGATGAAGTAAAAGAAAACGAAGGGAAAGGAAATAAAGAGAAGGGCAGTTGAGAGAGTAAACAAGAAAAAGGAAGATGAAAAAAAGTGAGAAAGAAGAAGAAGAAGAAGAAGAAGAAGAAGAAGAAGAAGAAGAAGAAGAAGAAGAAGAAGAAGAAGGAATAGTTTAATAGAATTCTTGTCGTTCAACGTGCAGATTTCATTTTTGATGCATTCGGGCACTTCTAAAAAAAAGTTTGTGTCCGCCGGTCGAGCGGTCACGCTTAAATGTGAAATAACATCGTCGTTACTAAACGCGTACATTAAAATTGCGTACATTGAAATTGCGTACATTAAAAATGCTATTTAAATGCGTGTGAGATGGAAAATGTTACTTCACTTAAGCGTGAGAGAGGACCGACAGACAGAGGGTCATACAAGGATGCTCGGTCGCATTTAAAATAAGATGCGTCCCTTCTGCTAAAAGAAATGCAATTTCGAACGCGGGCGTGACAGAGTATATGATAGAGATTGATAAATACATCTAAATGTTTCTATAAATCTCTATAGGAAACTCTGTCACGCCCGCGTTCGAAATGGCATTTCTTTTACCAGGAGGGACGCATCTTATTTTAGATGCAACCGAGCATCCTTGTAAGACCCTGTGTCTGTCGGTCCTCTTTCACGCTTAAGTGGGGTAACAGTTTCCGTCTCACACGCATTTAAATAGAATTTTTATAGCTCAATCATTTTAAAGTTGGAAATAGCATTTGAGGTTCGAACGGACGGATTCGAAGAATATCCGTTCCTATCTTAGAAACGTGGTATAATTAATTATAAATCGTTTTATTTTAATATTAAAAGTAAAAGACAGAAAAAAGTGTGTGAGAAAGTTTGAAGAAGAAAACCAGAATCTATATTGGGATTTCAAAAGTGATCGCTTATTCCGGTTTTGCGAATGTTTCTTAAAAGCGCTATTTACTCTTGAACTATTTTTATAATAAAATTCTAACTAACATATACACCATATCTATATATAAAAGCAAAGTTGTCTGTATCTGTGCCGTAGCATCACAGCTAAACGGTCCATCTAATGTTAGATACTGCTTACCCAAGCGGTGTATACCCAGGTTTCGTCGCTGTTGGCTTGTAGATCGATAACCACGTAGACGCCGGATTTGGTATTTAAAAATGTTTATTTCCTATAAATAGAGACAGAAATTAACTGCATATGTACGAGAGAGAGAGAAAATTACTAGAATGAATTGGGGAAAGAGACCATAACATACAAAGGGTAGGACGACTTTTGGCCACCCGTGCCCACCGTCCTCGACTCCCGTCTCGGGCTAGCAAGGACTCCGCGTTTTTAACATCTGGTCGACTGCTTGTTGGCAGGCTAAGAGACGGATAGCTCTTCAAACGGAAGTGACGCGATTTTCCTAACTTTCGCTATTAGCCCTCTTTTTAGGGTCCTCTCAATGCGGCGCCCCTCCTTAGTTATCTAACATTAATAGCAAAACTAAATGCAGATTTGGAATCAGCACCTTCGACCCGATGTCTTATCTATCTCAGAAGTTGTTTAACTTGTTTGAAACTAATTATTCAATATTAAAATACGTCAAAATAACATTAGGAACAAATGTTCCGACATTTTAGCTTTCCCTTTTAACCGACCGAACAACCTCTTTTCACGTCAAATCATCGTAGATATTTAAGATGTTGTTAACTTTGAAGAGAAAACATCTAACATTTTGTTTTAATTAACAATAGATTAAAATATATTTCTTAAATGTTCACTAATATATTTTTTACGTTATTAAGAATTTTTTATTTTGTATTTATACTTCTTTGTGTTTCTTTGTTTATTTCAGACAATAAAAATAGTTTAGATCTATGTGGAGAAGTAATAACTCCCTACGTCGAACTCGTTTAAGTAGGTTAAAAAGACAAAATATTTTCGTTAGATCAGTGTCCTTGTGGATAAGAGTTTGCCTTCTGTTTCAATTTGTCATGCCATCGTGGGTTCGAATCTCAGACTAGATAATTGCCTTTTTGTTGTTTTTGCTATAACGTTCTAATCATTTCCTAACCGATATCGATCACCATCATGAAACCGAATATTTTTAATAGGAAATGGATGAAACTATTAAATAGACATCCTTAACTTGATTATAAAATTCAAGAAAAATGTGTGTATGCATATATATATATACATATATACATACATATATATATATATACAGCTGCCCGCGCATGTAATTGTAATTGCAAGGGTTGCACAATCCCCAAAAACACCTCTCCTCAGTCAACACTGCTTGATTTCAATGGCAAGTAGTTCAAGACGACTAGAAACAATGCCGAGATAAGCAGAGAGCACATACAGCACCTGGTATTTCCAAATATTCACCCATTTAGTACTGGCCAGGCTCGACGCCGCGTAACTTCGGTGATCTAACGGAAACCGGTGTGTCAACGTGATTGTGCCGTGTGTGTATGTATATATATATATATATATATATATATATATATATATATATATAATATTACTATTTCATGTATCCACATAAAATGTTATAAGGAGATATAACTTTTTATGTATCAATTTTCGATATTTATTTCAACAGTACTCCATACGTAAGTAGAGCTAGGTAGTAAGCTATGAAAATATATTTATGGCAATTAAGCTACACAGAGGCCCCGCGTTTCATCCCCGGGGGAATCTTCGGGATGAAATGCCCGGGGATAAAACGTGGGAGCCTCTGTGTAGCTTAATTGCCATAAATATATTTTCATAGCTTACTACCTAGCTCTACTTACGTATCGGGTACTGTTGAAATAAATACCCAAAATTGATACATC
Source organism: Sepiola atlantica (assembly GCA_963556195.1). NCBI lineage: Eukaryota > Metazoa > Mollusca > Cephalopoda > Sepiida > Sepiolidae > Sepiola > Sepiola atlantica. Next base: position 83,680,845 of record OY744538.1, on the reverse strand, counting down.
AAAAGTTATATCTCCTTATAAAATTTCATGTGGATACATGAAATAGTAATATTATATACACATATATATATATATATATATATATATATATACAATATTTATAAATAAATATAAAATTATTAATACCTACAAGTTTATTGCTCTCATCAGTGCAGGAAAGTAACAATTTCACACGGTCGGATGGCGTGAACCCGGTTCACAGAGTCAGTCTAGAATCTGCAAGCAGTCGCCATATCCACCCGGCCAACGGAAACTGTCACGTAATTAAGGGAAATTAAGATCTATATGCATCTAGAAGCGGGCACAGATAGAAGACTAGTCGAGAGTGTTCGACGAACGTATTCGGTAGTGGATATTCCTAAATCAATAGAAATCAATTTGGCATATCGATTCTTGATTCGAACGATTCTATATTGTTTTGTTTCTCATTCGCATTATGGCAAGAATATATTTTATTTTGCGTAGTCTCGTCTTAAAATACTTATCTTGGCTTTGAAAACCTTTTGGGTGAATACATTTTACTTCGTTCATTATAATTCATTCATATCGTATGAAGCTGATGATTCTATTGTTGACATTAATTTCACCTATATCTTTATAGTCAGTATTCTTTCTAGAGAGAAATCGGGTACTTACGGGAACGAACACGCGAAGGTTGCGAACATCCTAAGTGAAAGTCTTTCTGCAGTACGAACTGGGTTGTCAGTCTGGGTCGTCAACCACTTAGCCACCGTCACTTCCCGTTCATTATAATGAAAGGGAAGCAACAAAGATTATTCCCGAAGAGTAGCTGCCCTTGGAAGCATTTTAAAATGTCTAGCAAATCCTCATGTGTTACAAAATTGAAAGCTACATTACCGTAATCAAAATGGTTATAGTTATATAATGATTTGGTTCAATTGATAATTATTATTTTATTTTTATTTTTTTATAACCTCGTAATTTAGGTTAATTATAAATAATAACTTGTAAATAAATGGATGAACTATCAAGAGAAACGTTTAACCGATTTATTAAAAGTGAACACAGAATGAATTAATGAGTTAATTGGCCGGTGGACACGATTGATATATTAACTGTTAGAAGCCGTGGTCTTTTGTTCTCTTTCTCTCTGGGCAGACGACCTTTTTCAAGGGCGATAACTCTTAACTCCCCGAAATGGTTCAAGGGAGGTAATTCCGTTTTCGTTAGGTGTCCTAACAAATTTATAGAAATCGCTCTAGATAAGGCATAAACACACTTCATGTAAAGATCTCAAAAGTACGAAAGAGTATTAAGTTGAATAATAACAAAAAGAGAGAGCAAGGTAGAATCACTTCAAAACAAATTAGTCTTTTAACAGACAAATTAAGAGACAAAACAATCGAACCTGAAGGGGAAACATTAGCATGGCAATGACGAACCCAATGATCTACACCGGAAATACCCCAAGGGACAAACATCCATGCATAATATGGCACGTGAAAAAACCCCCGATATTTAGCGAGTTAGAAGTATCTCAAGAAGAACTCTCCTGAGTTTGACTCGAGAAAGTGCCGACCAGAAGAGTACGATTACCTCGCTCTCTACCAAGGATACTTAACTACATTTATTATTAAAAAAAATACCGCGATAATCAAATCACTCTTTATAATTCCTATTTAAAACATATAATAAATACTTTGATACATAAAAAGAGTAGTTAACAAAAAAGGAAACAAAAATAAAAGTACACACACTCTTGGGCAGATCCGGGTGGAAACAGCTAGTCTGTTATAAGTATGCGTAAATAGAGAATGTGTTTCTATGCTATCACTATAACAAAATACATATTTTTTAAAACTCGTTTTAAACACATTTCCATGATACTATCCTTGTTATAGATTTTTAGTATATACACCAATAATAGCACATATAACGAAAATTATATTTTATTTACACAAAGATGCTTAATAAAGTATGTCAAGTATTATTCTTAATCCGACAATTATATATATATATATATATATATATATATATATATATATATATATATATATATATATATATATATATATATATATAGTAAGCTATGAAAATATATTTATGGCAATTAAGCTACACATGGGCTCCCGCGTTTCATCCCCGGGGGAATCTTCGGGCATTTTAGCCTGAAGATACCCCCGGAGTGAAACGCGGGAGCCCCTGTGTAGCTTAATTGCCATAAATATATTTTCATAGCTTACTACCTAGCTCTACTTACGTATCGAGCACTGTTGAAGTAAATACTGAAAATTGATACATAAAAAATGATATCTCCTTATAAAATTTTATGTGGATACATGGAACACTAACATATGTATATATATATATATATATATATATATATATATATGCTGATTGTGTTGTCAAACCCACGTGTTTTAAGTTCAACCTATATTTCACTTTTTCGATCAAAAGATTCCACGGTGTTATTTGAGAACAATTATGAATTGATTTCGGTTCCGACAAGACTAAAACATCGCATCAAGTAAAGTGATTTATTCTCAATTTTCTACGGCCTTTTTCCTCAATGGAGCCATACAATAAAACAAAGACGGTTGACTGCATTCTGACAGAAACCCTCGATACCAGTCGCTTGCAGCTAACATATTCCCTTATCTTCCAAATTACCGACTATCTTAGACAAAGGTTGACTATATATCGACAGAGCCCACAGACGGCAGTTCGGAGGTAGCCATTACCATTTTTTCCAGATTCACAACTTTGGTTTATATCGGCCTCCCATCATGCAGTTCGAGCACAAAAAGCATTTACTCCCATCAGGAAAAGAGCCAGAATTGACGCACCCCAGCGTGCAAGCAGTTATCCAAAGCATTTTTACTTAGGTGAGTTCCCCACGAGAGCTTGTATTCTCAACCCAACTTTCTCATTCTAAACATTCACCTTTTTCTCTTGTATATCTATCTGTATTAATTGCAATAGGTAAAAGAGCTATAATATACACTGTTGTTGTTCCTTCCTTCAAAAGCTGTCGCCCCTATTTATTCCAACGCTTATCTTGATGGTTATGCCTACATTGTCACGTGGCTCAGACACTGGGAATCCATCTTTAGTGCAACATCAACCAAACTACTCAAACAATTACTCTGTCTTTTCCTGCACTAGATCCCTAACCCTAACCCTAACCCTAACCCTAACCCTAACCCTAACCCTAACCCTAACCCTAAGCCTAACCCTAACCCCACGTGCGTCTTTCCACACACCCGCCAAAGTGTAATCACACTTGCAACTAAAATAACGCTGTCAGTTTTCTTTCTTCTTTCACAATTTATTTATTCCCTGCTGTATAATTTTTGTTGTATACATAATTTAGTATGTATATTGCGAAAGACAAAAAGTAAATAAATAATGTATCTATTTTGTTCGTGTATATTTAAACAGAAAGCAATAAATACAAAGAGAACTAAAGGTGTTTCAAAATAAATGTATACAAAATAATAATATGCAAAAATTGCAAGACAAGTCTCTGAATTCGTAATTATTCAAAGACGAGATGCGACCTCGCATCTTTTACGGATTTTTATTTTCCACCAATAAGTCGATTCGACACGCTTCATTTCTTTTATCACGCTTGGCATGATTGTTATAATGTGTATCAATATGCTGAGATATCGGGGTTCAATCCGCGGTCGAGTCATACGAAAAACTACAAGAATTGGACTAAATACATCCTTGCAAAAACTTCAGCATTATAAGGTAAATATCAAGGGTAAGCGGAGTAATCCAAGAGAAGAATAGTAACCTGCCTTACATCTTGCTGTAGAAGCTAAAAATATAGACTAATTATATTATATTACTAGCTGGATCCGTCCCCCGGCGTTGCCCAGGAGAAATATGAGTTTCCCCATCGTATCGGTATTTTCTAAACACCCGATCTGTCTATGATAATGGGCACTTTTAAAAGTAACAAGGCCTACACAGTCCTATCAAATCTAATTCGCCCTGTTTATCTTTGTATAGAAATTCCATTTTTTTACGAAAAAAAAGAAAAATGAGTATGCCTGCTGAGTACTAATGAAACGCACAAATATAATTGAGGAGGCCTGCAGAGCACTAATAAACTATGTGTGTTTGAAGAGAAATGATGATATTCACAATAGTCAAAGTACTACATATTATATTGATTTCGTTTACTCATTAACTACTACATAATAACGTTGAATGTAAAAAAATCCGGCCCATAGTCCTCCCTCCCTCCCTCCATCGTAGGCAAAAGTTTAACATTGTAAAACAAAAATTGTGAAAGTCGACTGAGATCGAACCCTAAACCGCTCGGTCTTGCTTTTACGATTTTTTTAGATCCTGGCAATTCATGTCTATACATGCGTGAAGCGATCGCAAATATCACCAATTTTTTTGGATTTTGGCAAAGAAAAAATTAATAAAAACTTTGTCACTGGAATATAACATACTATTGTTATATATATATATATATATATATATATATATATATATATATACATACATGTATATATACAAATATTTATGTATATATATATGTATATATATATATATATATATATATATATATATATATATATAATTTTTTTAATTTTTTAATTTTTTTTTATTTATTTATTTTTTTTTTTTTAATTTTAATCATCCACTCTCTCACATTCCTCTATTTATTTTAACTAACTAATTCTACTTTATTCTTTAAACCCCCAGAAACCATATCTGATAACTACAATTTAATTTTCTTTTAGCTGCCTGAAATGTTAGAAGCTCACTCATTTGATTTCTATTTTTAGAATCAACTATTTCTATACCCACTTTCCCACTTAAGATTAATCCCACCCCCAAAACCTACATCCTACCGCTCGCCCACACCCCTAACCCACCTGTCACTTTAACTATATCTCCATACCAACCCTTCCTCCTTCTCCTTTTCCCCCAATTCACAATGCGACTTTTTAAACTACCCCGTACTTCATAACCCCCCTCCCTCCCCTCCTAATCCTCAAATCTTTAACTTTTAACAATTTTTGCCTTTTTGTCTCATTTTGAGTTAAACCTTGTACGAGATTCTACTGTTTTACTAGGCCCGGAAGTAAATCAAAAAAATGGCCTGTTTTCCTCTTTTTAACCTCCTTTAAGTGCATCTGGACTTACCTACACTTTGAGCACTTTCTTCAATCTACTCCCTCACAAAGAGTTTTTCTTCACTTTCTACAATTTCACCGGACTTTTTTTCAACGGAAATTTACCACCCGGACATTTTTGCTTATCTTTTTCACGGAACTTTTTCTTTTCATTCAATACGTTTTTTCTCATATTTTTCAAATATTTGAACTTTGGTTTTTTCGAAAGCCAACTTATCCATCTGTATTTCTCCTCTGATGATAAGATTTCGATCTTTGAAAAGCCTTGGCTTAAGGAAAGAAAAATAAACACTAGTTTATTACTGATTACACCTTGCATTGAACAATTGAAATTTGAAATAAATTTAGACAATCGTCGCATATTTATCACTCTTTTTTCTTCTATCTCTCTCTCTCTCTCTCTCTCTATATATATATATATATATATATATATATATATATATGTGTGTGTGTGTGTGTGTGTGTATAGATATAAAAGAGATTATATCAATATAAATAACATTTATATGAATCAAAATTATTCCCAAAGGGATCGAGGTTAAAAATAAGCAAGTATTCATTTTTACCCTCTTGCGTTTTGACTCTTAGAATGTTTTCACCACCATTGGTTTTATTTATTTATTTATCTAAATAAATAAATAAATAAATAAATAAGTAAATAAATAAATAAAACTTGCTAGGGAATAAAATGAAGGCCTTTCATACACGAACTAACATCGATCTCCCTCAAGTCATAGTTAATCACTATCCCAGAGCGCATTTTTTCAGGGACCCCCTCAGAGATACACCGTTTTCTGTCATTGTTGACGCCATTCCCTAACGGGCGTGACTACAATCGTTTCAACTTGCCGATGATTCCACTTGGCACGGAGATTTACTAAAGATGTCTAAATCTGATCCTTTGGATGAAACCGCGGTACATTGCTGAAATATGTAATATACAGTATCTAAATAAATTAGATTTGCTCTCTTATATGATCGAGCACTTTATTTAATTTCTTTTCATATACAACCTGACACACACTATATATATATATATATATATATATATATAGTCTCGGAAGTTTCTCAACCATTGAAACTATATAAAAAATAAATAAATTTAATTTTAAAAAACCTTAAGTCCCAAGTCATTCAGTGGAAAATCACTCATGTAAGTCAATTTAATTTTTACAGTTATTATATTAGTTTGCTTCTAACATTATTCAAGGGATCATCAGTTGTTTACCATGAAAAACTGTTTGTTTCGGGAATTTAAAAACAAGACAGTATTTAATTTCATGACTTCCCAGCAGAGTTAATCAGACCCCACTTCCCTTAAAAGACAAAATCATGAACGTTCCGTATACTGAACCTAAGTATATATATATATATATATATATATATATATATATATATATATATATATATATATATATATATATATATATTATAATATATATATATATATATATTTATAGGGGTGGATTGTCCTAATTAAGGATCATTTAAGCCCAAAAAGTTATATATATATATATATATATATATATATATATATATGTGTGTGTGTGTGTGTGTGTGTGTGTGTGTGTGTGTGTGTGTGTTAATTTTTAAAGTTTAATGTAGCCAGTAATACTTACATTACCGATTGTTATCATCTGCTGAAAGTAATCTTCCTTTGAAAATCCATGGATTACGCATAATACTTTTTTTTCTTTTTTTAAAATTTTATTTTTAACATAGTTCACCCTAAACAAGGAAGGCCGCCACTGTAGACGTAAGGGGCTACTGAGAAAAAGAAAAGGGGAGAAGGTAGGGGGTGGGTAACCTAGATTGGGATCTGCGCAGCGAGGTGTCTGTTTACATTAGTTTTAAATTTCTGCATGTCAGTACTGTTGGGGAAACAGGGGACAGGGAGGGAGTTCCAGAGACCAGCAGTACGAGGAAGGAAGCTATTTGAGTAGAAGGCTCTCCGACATCTGGGGACCTCCACAGTGAATGAATGAGATTTAGTTGATTGTCGAGTTAGTCTTGCTTTAATTCTGATTTTTAATAAATATTGTACGTGTACAATTTTTTTAATTTTCATCATTCAATTTCTGAATTTATTGCTTTATCCAATATATTGATCTTTCTATTATCACGATAGATTATTATTTAAACATACATCATTTATCTATTAATTTTTATTCAGTGTTATATATATATATATATATATATATATATATATATATATATATATATATATATATATATATATATATAAGGGATACGTATCGCTCAGTTTATAGATCTCTTGAGTATGTATTTCCAGTGTATTGATCGCCATCGATTTCTGAATGTGTATAATGAAGTATTTCAGGACTAGATGATGTATTGGGCTGTGCTAATCGAATTTGTTCGCGGTATCGATTAAGGGTTTTGTGTCATTATTGCGATAGCATTAATTTGCGACATAGACGCAATGGAACCGTTGCGTGAAATGCTAACCTCTGGAGTCGGTATAAACGCGGATTCGACCGTTTCAAATATTTCCGAAAGGGAATCTTAGATCTTTAGATGCCTGCCGTACTGCTGTTTTCATAAGTTTAACAGGGTGTTTACTGTTTAAATAGTGTGGGATGAGTGGGCCAATATTTGTCCTGGTTAAAATGTACCTTAATTTCATGATGTTTTTGTAGTGATTCTCGGCGGCCGCGTAGATACGGGTGTAGTCTTGAGATTCTAGGCTGAGTCTAAGAACTACGTTCGAACCCGTATGACTGCCTGAAACCTCCACCTCTTGCACTGATGATTGGCGTAAGTCCGAAACGATATCATCTGTAGGTAATTAGCACTTTAATATTTAATAAAAATATTCATAGTATATATATATATATATATATATATATATATATATATATATATATATATATATATATATATATATATATACAAGCAAATATATGTTCCTTCCGGTCGCATATCTTTGCTAGGTCCGTTGCATGATATCATAATGAACAAACTACATACATTGACCCCTCACAGGAAGAGGAAATGACTAAGAGGATTATATCATGACAGAACCGACCAGGGAGGCTCCAAAGGAGAATTTAATGCTTTGGAGAACATTCCGACATTTCAATTTATTCCGACTATGTTAGGAAGCGAAAGGGGGAGGAAGGGGCAGTAAAAACAAAAATGGAATACCGTGTTATGAGCATACTTACAAAGTACATCGCAGTTAGCCTCATTCAATCACGAGCAACGTCGGGTCACCCTGTAAGTTATACTATAAAATAAATAGAACTGATAAGTTATACTATAAAATAAATGGAACTGATGAGTTATCCTATCAAATAAATGGAACTGATACAATATACTCTTAGTTAACCCTAAGCCTAACTTCCACATAATTTACTTATTTGGAATGAGGTACTGTGTTCCTCAGCTACGGTTACTGACAAGTGCGTTGTGCGTTTTCTTATATATAAAGTAAACTAAAATTTTCCTTTATTCCATTGACTATTATAGCCTTCGAACAAAGACCTACATATGATAATATGTTCCACCAGCAACCTAGGCCAATTCATGATGCCTGTCTCCCGAAAATATGCGTTCATTTGGTTTTCTTTCAAAATTTATTACATATATAGGACTCCCAGAAACGTTTTCTAACACAGTAAGTCACAAAAGAGGTCGGAGGTATTTTCACTCTCATGCTTACATATACACTCATTACCAACCATTTCATCGGGAGTGCCCTTAATAGGTTCGTTATTTGGGCCTAACAACGGTAGTGTTTCATGTGCTCTTTTTCACTATTGATTAATGTTTGTATTTAGTACTACGGCTATCTTAAGCTAGATTTGATTTCGGAGGAAGCTGCAAGTTATTAAGGGAGAAATTTCGCTGTTTGATTTTAATATATTTAGTATTTCTTTACGGTACCTCATTATTGGGGGTCTTTCCATAGAATACCTGAAACAATAGTTAAAGAAAAATTAATACATAGGAAAACATTTGAAGAAATACCCCCTTTCTTCGGTTCCATTAGTTCGGTCTATATGAAAACAACTCCAGAGATCTACTACAAAGATTCCAACACTCCATATGAAAAACCTCACCATGGCCAGTTTAGATATCAAACCTCTTTACACTAACGTACCTATAGCCAAATGATTTAGATTACTTAGAATAATTAACTAATTAACTAATTAATTAGATTACTTAGAATATTTAACTAATTAACTAATTAATTAGATTACTTAGAATAATTAACTAATTAACTAATTACTTAGATTACTTAGAATAATTAACTAATTAACTAATTAATTAGATTACTTAGAATAATTAACTAATTAACTAATTAATTAGATTACTTAGAATAATTAACTAATTAATTAGATTACTTAGATTACTTAGAATAATTAACTAATTAACTAATTACTTAGATTACTTAGAATAATTAACTAATTAACTAATTAATTAGATTACTTAGAATAATTAACTAATTAACTAATTAATTAGATTACTTAGAATAATTAACTAATTAATTAGATTACTTAGATTACTTAGAATAATTAACTAATTAACTAATTACTTAGATTACTTAGAATAATTAACTAATTAACTAATTACTTAGATTACTTAGAATAATTAACTAATTAACTAATTAATTAGATTACTTAGAATAATTAACTAATTAACTAATTACTTAGATTACTTAGAATAATTAACTAATTAACTAATTAATTAGATTACTTAGAATAATTAACTAATTAATTAGATTACTTAGATTACTTAGAATAATTAACTAATTAACTAATTACTTAGATTACTTAGAATAATTAACTTATTAACTAATTAATTAGATTACTTAGAGTAATTAACTAATTAACTAATTAATTAGATTACTTAGAGTAATTAACTAATTAACTAATTAATTAGATTACTTAGAATCGATCTCATCAAGTCTTAAATTAAGATCACCCTCTCATACCATGAAAATTATTAAATTATGTCATTTACTCACATAACAATGCCACTTTACGTTTAACAACCTATTATACAAACATAAATTTGGTTTTCCCAGGAGTTATCCTCTCAACGTAGTCCGTGCCTGTCTTTTCCTGGAATTTTTAGAGAACGGCTCCTTCTCACTACTTTAGATATATTGCTTCTTCTTATTTCGTGTGAATCAGATGATTCTGGTGTTGGCATTAGTTTCCTCGGTGTTTTTTTAGTTGGAAATCTTTCTGGAAATACATCTGGTACTTACGGGAAGGACCACGAAAAGGTTGTCAACATCTCAAAGTGAAAGTGGTACTTTGGAACAGGCCGGATTCGAACTTGGAACACCCAGGTCTTCAGTCCGTGTCGATATCCACTTAACCGCCGTCACCTCTCAGATATATTGCTGACACACTTCTTATTTGCCCACATCACATTAGTCTCTCTGAAATAGTAGACAAACTCAATAAAATTGAACACACTATTTCCTTCACCACCGAACAAGAAACTAATCTCGTCCTCAATTTCTTTGATACCATTCTGCACAACACCTCAAACGGTCTAAACTTCTCAGTCTATAGAAAACAAACGAATAAAAATGATCGTATAAATGTCTACTCCAACCACAACAACAGAATAAAATCGGGAATGATCATAGGCTCGTTCTTCAGAGCTCTTAGAATGTGCAGCCCCGCTTAGCTCCGCGATGAAGAAATCTATATCGAGAACATTTACAAAGCTTTAAAACATCTTCGATTTTTCATCTATAATGCTAAACGCAAAGCGTTTCATATTCATAATAAAAGAGAACAGACTAACATTGCAAAGGTTTCCTCTCAAAACAACGCAACCAACACAAATAACACTGAAAAGATTGACAACAATAAATCTTATATATCTCTCCCCAATAATCCCATATTTATTTCCTTACAAAATCAATTCAAACCTGACATAAAAACAGGGCAGGTTTCTCCCGAAAAGATGCTTCACCATCCCGGATATTTGATTAATATTTGGCAGTAAGTCTTATATTTACTACTTTGATATGTGAAAGATCTTTTGAAATATAAATAGATATTATGAAGATTCATAACCCAAATACTAACTTCGATTGTTTTTTTTTTCATACTCTCTTTCTCCATTCAGGTTCCGTCGGCATTACCATCAGCCTTCATAAATACCTACTTATTTCTGGCGCTACCAGATCAAGCTGTCTGAAGTTATTGACTTCCTGATTCAGAATGCACCAAACATTGATGTTTTATTCTGCAAAATCCAAAACAAAAAACAGCAATTTCCCTCCCTCCCTCCACCGTCTCCCTCTCTGCCACCATTTCATCCACCTCAACTGAACACCATGAATAAATACTTAAACATAAAAACTTTTACCAAAATGACCGGATTCAGCATTAAATACTCTGACAAGGGTTGATATGCCGTAAAAGGAAACAACTGAAAAACAACATGAATTAATAATTTAACATGTACAGAACTTGAAGTATGAGAACTTTTGCCAAAATGACCAGATTCGGCATTACATAGCCAGAAAGGAGTTGATATGCCGTAGAATAAAACTACCAAACAAAACATTAAAAATATTAAAATACAGAAACATTTAAAAATACGACATTAAAATACGGAAACATTTTAAAAATTATATTAAAATACAGAAACATTTTAGAAATTATATTAAAATACAGAAACATTTTAAAAATTATATTAAAATACAGAAACATCTTAAAAATTATATTAAAATACAGAAACATTTTAAAAATTATATTAAAATGCAGAGACATTTTAAAAATACGACATTAAAATACAGAAACATATAAAAAATTATATTTTAATACAGAGACATTTTTTAAATTATATTAAAATACAGAAACATTTTAAAAATTATATTAAAATACATAAACATTTAAAAATACAGAAACATTTAAAACATTATATTAAAATACATAAACATTTTTTTAAAATATATATATATTTAAAGACATAAACATTAAAAGTTAATGTATCGGCATTAAATGACCCGCAAGAGGTTGATATGTCGTAAAACAAACCAAACCAAACTTACTTATTGACCAGCAAACTGCAGTTCTCTAATATATATACGTATATATATATATATATATATATATATATATATATATATATATATATATATTGGAAATGAAAAAGAAAAAAACCAAGAGATACTTTTTATATATTCATCAACGTTTCGTCTTTATTGTAAGACTTCCTCAAGATGATAATTTTTTTTTAAAAGTCATGCAAGTACATCGAAATATTGGGTTAACATGATTGGTTAATAATGAAAAGTAGAAGCCGTGACTACTAAGAGCGCTGGACGAGAGTCTAGGCTGCAAAAAGTCAGTCAGTGGCAAAGAGTGAAATGAGTATAGAAAGCTTTGAGTGGGTACATTAAGGTAGCAGTGAAAAAGGGGAGGGGTGAGAGTGTTAGTGAATTTGCTTTAGGGTGGGAGACAGGAGAGGGGGCTGAGGTTTTTGTCATGGTGAGGTGTGGCATGGATTTTGAGGGGCTGGGGAAAATTATCATCCTGAGGAAGTCTTACAATAAAGACGAAACGTTGATGAATATATAAAAAATATCTCTTGGTTTTTGCTTTTTCATTTCCCATTACGTCGGATTACTCTCATCGTTCCTTTCTCGTAAATATATATATATATATATATATATATATATATATATATATATATATATATATATATATATATATATATATATATATATATATATATATATATATATATGGGAGAGAGAAAGATCTATTTATAAAAAGAAGGTGCATTTTACTTTATTATCGATATAATTTTTATAAATAGATCTCTCTCTCCCATATATATATATATATATATATATATATATATATATATATATATATATATATATATATATATATATATATATATGGGAGAGAGAGATCTATTTATAAAAAGAAGGTTCATTTTACTTTATTATCGATATATAACCTTATGCTTCACGATTCAATAGAATCTTATTTATGAACATTGAACTAATTAGTTCTTTTATCTTCTTTCATATAACATAAATCAAGCACTTCATTCATTGTTGCTGTAGTGAGGGTCCAATATCAATATACGGAAGTCGCGAGCGGCTCAATCTCATCGTAAATTACGTAGTCGAAAAGGAGGAATAGTTTTCTTGAGGGTCAACAGGTTCAAAGGTTCAGTGCCATCAACCTAGGCACAAGATGAAAGCCCGCGAAAAAAAGTGGAAACGTGTGTGAGGGAATGGAGGGGTAGCATGCTGTATGATAAACGATCTATACGAAACGTTAAACAAAGAACGAAGAAAGAAGTTCGTTCAATCGGATTATCTGATTGGCAAAAATATATGAGTTATTAAACACTGAAAAGATATCTTGAATAATTTCATCTTGAATGGAACTGTCACTTTCGCGTTTCTGCGGTTTGTTTATTTGGTGCTTTGTTCGATCCGATTTGTTATGTCACAGTGTAAAAACCGGTCTTCTTGATAGATTCATATTCAACTTTCTTTTACAAATCGTCAAATCAACTTTTTTTTAAAATGATCAAATCAACCTTTTTATTACGAATGATCAAATCAACTTTTTTTATTACAAATGATCAAATCAACTTTCTTTTACAGATGATCAAATCAACTTTCTTTTACAAATGACCAATCAACTTTTTTTAAATGATCAAATCAACCTTTTTATTACAAATGATCAAATCAACTTTTTTCATACAAATGATCAAATCAACTTTTTTTATTACAAATGATCAAATCAACTTTTTTTATTACAAATGATCAAATCAACTTTCTTTTACAAATGATCAAATCAACTTCTTTTATTACAAATGATCAAATCAACTTTTTTTATTACAAATGATCAAATCAACTTTCTTTTACAAATGATCAAATCAACTTTTTTTTACAGATGATCAAATCAACTTCTTTTTATAACTGGGATGTTTACTTTTAGTTTGAAAATATTGTTGGTAGTTTTACATAATTTAAAGCGAACTGTTAACCCTAACCCTTACCTTTCTCTAACCCTCACCCTGACCCTAACCCTACCCCTAACCATCAACTAATCTTTACCTGACCCTAAACTAACTGCACTCGACGTTTTAGGTTTAGTTCGCCAACAGTCGGTTTGGTTCGATTCAAATTTTGTAGAAGCACCGTATTTTTTAAATCGTTTCATTTTTTAGGACTAACTCTCTTGAAATTATACAAACACAATGATCTAAGCGGTCTAAAATTAGGAGACACTGTTTTTTTAACCCACTCGTCAATGACCGATTTCAAACCCGGCAGCCGTTGCCAAGTGGACTATTTCTATTTAACATATGTATGTATTGTATAAATACTGAAAATAAAAAAAAAATTGTTAAACGTGTAGATTGACAGGATACCAAAATGAGAAGTTTTGCCCATCGGTCGCTTTGTCACGCTTAAGTTTTAAATAACATTTTCATTGGTCTGTCACGCTTAAGTTTTAAATAACATTTTCATTGGTCTGTCACGCTTGTGTTGGAAAAACGTTTTCGTTGGAATATATTCCTGAAGTTTAAAATAGCATTTCCGTAGATCTGTCACGATTAAATTTAGAATAGAATTTTCTCTAATCTGTCACGTTTAATTTGAAAATAGAAAGTTCGCATGTCTGTCACGCTTCAATTTAAAATAGAATTTTCGTTGGTCTGTCACATATAAGTTTACAAATATTATCTCTTTGTAACGATTAAGCTTCAAATAGCATTTTCATTGGTCTGTCACATTTACGTTTTGTGTTCGGGTGTCTATCACGCTTCAATTTAAAATAGAATTTTCGTTGGTCTGTCACAATTAAGTTTATACATATTATCTCTTTGTAACAATTAAGCTTCAAATAGCATTTTCATTAGTCTGTCACAGTCACGTTTTAAATAGATTTTTTTTGTCATGGTTCGGTTGAAAATAGCATCTCTTTGTACTGTCAGGCCCCAGTTTAAAATAGAATTTCCTTTAGGTTATCATGCTTAAATTAGAAAAAAACATTTTCATTGCTCTGTCATGCTTAAGTTTGAAATAACATCTCAGCCATCCAGAATTAAGTTTTAAATGGCACTGTAGGTTGTATATTACAGTTAAAAGAATGGCGAGAAACAGTTATGCATGAAAGTTTAATGGTATATTTTGTATTTCTCGGTTGCAGTGAGAGATAGAGAGTGGAGAGATCCCGGGAATTGACGGAAGTTGATATCTCGAATTGGCTAGCCAGCAGCTTCTATTCGATCTAATTTTTGGCAAGTTAATAAAACATTTTGGACACTCACGCATCCACAATAGCAACGCTCATTCCGGAAGTTCGTCTGAACAGTCATTAAACCACACCACATACGGGGTGTGGCTTCCGTCCATTTTATTGTTTATTAGCTGGACCCGGAGCCCGGCGTTGCCTGGGAGAAAATAAAAGAATAAATTAAAATGTGTCAACATCCGAGACAACGCAAATATGGCGTTCTTTTTCTCTTTCTTTCTCTCTTTTTTTCTCTCTTTCTTTCTTTCTCTCATTTTCTTTCATTCTTCTATCTTTCTTTCTCTCTTTCTTTCATTCTTTTTTTTCTCTTTTTTCTCTTTTTCTTTCTCTTTTTTTCTCTCTTTCTCTCTTTCTTTCACTCTTTCTTTCTTTCTTTCCTTTATTTTTCTCTCTTTCTTTCTTCTTTTCCTTCTCTATTTTCTCTCTTTCTCTCTTTATTTCTCTCTTTTTCTCTCTTTTTCTCTCTTTTTCTCTCTCTCTCTCTCTCTCTATTTTTTTTTCTGTCTGGTTATGGGTATTTAACATTGATACTAGTCGCTATCTTTCCTATAATAATAATGGACTATTCCAATCTTCTATTTTACAGTTATTTTTTATATCTTTGACTGCTAATAAACGGAGAGAGAGAGAAATGGTAGCGAGAGTTTTATACACTGTATAATATCAGAGTGGGAGTCGAACATCATACAGTGAGACGTGCTTAAAGTGATATACCGAAACTTATAAGGAGATGAGTGATTTTGTGAGTAAATTGCAAATAGATTTTTTCAAACATAACTCAATCGATTAAACCAAGTAATATTTTAATATGTATTTGTGAGATTAATAGATAGGAAAATGTCTTACAGAACAAAATGTTTATGTATTTTTACAATTTGAATTATTTTCAAATCATATTCCAAAGAAAGAGTTTACACAAATGTAGTATAGCTGTTTACAGCTGTTTCAAGGCAACGTTTATTTTAAGTCATAACATGAAACATTTTTTATTTCGACAAACGCTCTGTCGTTCAAGGGACTTAACTCTGGATCACTTATATCTAAGAGAGATAATAGATAGATAGATGGATATATAGATAGATAGATAGATAGATAGATAGATAGATAGATAGATAGAGAATGAAAACAGTATCTTGTTTCCTCAACCACGTCTGAATGATGGTTGGTAACTTTTTTTAACGACCCTCATAATTTTGTACAAATAAGATATATTTTAACATTAAGAGGTAGAAACTATTCTAAAATATGAAACGAATTGATGATATTACTTTGTAGACTGAAGTTCTTAATTCAATCATCGCAATGAAATGCGAACCCAACCTCGTAGGACTAAATCTCAGGGTGATATCATTTTAGATTTATTTTTTGAAAATTAGTCTGGGTATAGCGTGAGAATAGAAAATATTTCCGGGAGAGCATCGTCTTCACCTTCAATGTAGCTCACTGCGTCATACACCTGGCGCAGAATCGCCTGGAGACGCTCGACGCCACGACACACATTTGTTATAATTAAATTGCAAAACTTTATAGTAGTTAACGTTCAGATATTTTTTCATCTCTACTAGCAAAAATATGCTTCCTCCTGTCGCATATTATTGCTTGCCTGGCAGGATGGTATCATGTCGAGCTAACATATACTACATCGCCCCCAAAAGAGAGGGTAATGCCTACTAGCAAATATATGCTCTCTCTGCTCGCATATTTTTCTCGCACCGGAAGCTAGTGTCGTGACCCACGAATATATACTACACTGCTCCCCAAAAGGTGGATGGTATCAGAACGAATTAATAGATATAACACTGCTCCTCCAAAGATAATATATTACATGCCAAAAGATAAGATACTACACTCAATCCCAAAGAATGGGGGAATGCCTAGTAGGATGGTCTCGTGACAATAGAACATATACTACACTCCCCTCAAAGGAGGCATTGACTCTGAAGATATAATCATGACGGAATAATATATACAACACCTAAAGAGAGAGAGAGTAATGCCTGAGAATATGGTATCATGATGTACCCCAAAAGAAGGTAGTGCCTTGGATAATAGACTCATGACAACAAAACAGATACTACACTACCTCTATCCCCCCCCCCCAAAAAAAGGAGAACGTAATGCATGCGAGGATGAAAAGAAAACAGATATTACACTCACACCCCTTAAAAAAAGGGTAATGCTTGGGAGGAGGGAATCATGACAAGAAAACATGTAATACACTATCCATTCAATTAAGTATTGCAAGATAGTACATTCGTCTGATATAGGGGAGGTGACGGTGGTTAAGTGGATATCGACACGGACTGAAGACCTGGGTGTTCCAAGTTCGATTTATTTATCTACCTCCCACAAGGTAAGATGTGACACAAGGTCGGGAAAGTGGGATTAGATAAGCCAGCGC
The DNA here is from genome assembly GCA_963556195.1 of Sepiola atlantica. Lineage (NCBI taxonomy): Eukaryota > Metazoa > Mollusca > Cephalopoda > Sepiida > Sepiolidae > Sepiola > Sepiola atlantica. Next base: position 83,663,035 of record OY744538.1, on the reverse strand, counting down.
TCGACAGGTGAGTACTCTGGCCATTTAAAAATTGCCTGGGCAGACCCGTCGGCATTCCCCGGTAGAGGCGCCTCAGACAGTAAGCAATAAACTTACTCCTCCCCAAAGAGGGGAGGCAAAGCCTGGAAGGGTGCACCTCCTAGAACTGCAAGGGACCGGCAACCTCCAATAGACCGGCGTAAATCCAGACCCAAAGGCCCGAACAATACCGGTTTATTAGGCGGGGTAAAAAACCCTGGTTGAATCGACACGAACTGAAGACCTGGGTGTTCCAAGTTCGAATCCAGTCGGTTCCACAGTACCACTTTCACTTAGGGATGTTGGCAACCTTCTCGTGGTCCTTCCCGTAAGTACTCGATGTAATTCCAGAAAGATTTCTAACTAGAAAAACACCGGGGAAACTAATGCCAATACCAGAATCACCTGATTCGCACGAAAGAAGAAGTCTGATATTGTATAGTAAACTTAATTGACAGACATATACAAAATCTCCTTTAGTAATACAAGTGCAATAGAAGTAATAGTATAGTTTCGGCTTCGGGAAGACAGATACCAAATTTCTATTAGTAATATATATATATATATATATATATATATATATATATATATAATGGTAATAATCCAGGTAAAAAATATCTACAGGGTGGTAATCCAGAGAATTTTAACCGGGTTTATAAAAAGTGCTCAATATAAAAATAGAGCTTTATATAGTATAATTTTATTTACACAGACATGTGCTAAATCTGCGACACTTGCATGTCGATGTTATCGATCAACAGTTACTATAAACTGAGATATCATCAGGCAGAGTTAGAAATCATTCTAACTCTGCCTGATGAGATCTCAGTTTATAGTAACTGTTGATCAACAACATCGACATGCCAGTGTCGCAGATTTTGTACATGTCAGTGTAAATAAAATTATCATATATATATATAAAGATGTTTGGTATGTCTGTCTGCCTGTCTATTCGCTTTTCACGCGGTTACTATCCAACTGCACTTTACACACATTGTAAATCAGAACACCGTGAGATTTGTGATTTGTATATTTGTTTATCTCTAGTCAGGTAAGGATTTTAAAAGCCAGCACACTATGTACATTGCACTCTGGCCTATAAAAATTCCTGAACAGCCCCGTCGGTATTCCCAGGGGGTAAGGGGCTCATCGGGCGAGTAGCAATTATCTATGCCGAAAGAAGGTAAAGCCTGGGAAATGTGTATATAGCAACAACAATGTATTTACTCAAACTAGTCCTCACTGATCAACACTTTATTCTTAATTATATTCTTAGCACCGCCTGTACTGTGCATGGACTCATGGCGCACCGGATAAAAGTGCTAAGTGATTATCAGTTCAGAGTTATAGGTTTCTAGAAAATAGTGGTTCAATCCCCAGTACGATCGATGATAAAAACATATAATTAAGAATTACTTAACAAGAGTAATCTGCCCCTGTGGATTAAACAAAAGATTCCGTTCGAAATTCCGTACAGATTTCCGAGTTTCTGGTAAAGATTTCCAAAGAAGTAGGAGGTTATATCGGCCGAAACGCTATGCGAATGACATTCAAGATAAAAATCGAATTATCTGAATGATATTATTTTTCTAAAAACTGTCAAATTTTGTTTCGAACATCCTGTATAATGAACAAGTATACATCATCCCATGGGAACTCTAAATTATCATTTAGATGTTGGCTACTATACGGAAAATGATGATAAAACGGTATATATATATATATATATATATATATATATATATATATATATATATATATATATATACGTAAGACACCTCCTGTCAAGGTCCGAAAGTGACAACAAGTCTCCCCAGATTCCTCGTACTCTCCACCTGCTACGATAACCATTGCAAATGATTTTGCGTTATCACAACAGCCGCTTACTGCAACGACCATTAGTCTTCACTAAGATTTGGGTGGATATAAACCTCTCTAAGATTCCAGTGCACTTCGGACTACTCCAGTGGAGGTCTGGCTAGTGCTCTCCCTCCTCGGTCTTTCCATCCCCCTTGACCCTTCACGAGTATTTTGTGTGGTATCAGCCGAAGCTGATACCTTTTTAAGGTTGTGGTACAGTTTATTATTATTATTATTATTATTATTATTATTATTATTATTATTATTATTATTATTATTATTATTATTATTGTTGTTGTTGTTATTATTATTATTATTATTATTATTATCATTATTATTATTATTATTGTTGTTATTATTATTATTATTATTATTATTATTATTATTATTGTTGTTGTTGTTATTATTATTATTATTATTGTTGTTATTATTATTATTATTATTATTATTATTATTATTGTTGTTGTTATTATTATTATTATTATTGTTGTTGTTATTATTATTATTATTATTATTATTATTATTGTTGTTATTATTATTATTATTATTATTATTGTTGTTATTATTATTATTATTATTATTATTATTATTATTATTATTATTATTATTATTATATACTCACTAGAGGTTCTAGCACAGGTAACCATCACTGATTACTTACTGATAATAACCGGTGGTGTTCCCTGCAGGATGTGTAACAAGTCTTCCTAGATTTCCATTACTTTCCACAACTCTCAATGAACATTGCAAATTATTTTACGTTATCGCAACAACCGCTTACCTTTGATTTCTCTCTCGCAGCGACCATTGGTCTTCTCTAAAGTTTGGGCTGGCAATAAGTCTCTCCAAGGTCCTAGTATTTTCCGCACCGTTCCACTGGATGTCGGGTTAGTGCTTTTCTTTTCACAGTCTTTCCATCCTTCTTGACACTTCATGACTATATGTTATCAGCCAGGTATGGTGGCATCATTTTGTGTTTTTTATTTGTAGGAGGGGGGGGGGATAGTTAATGAGATTTCTTGCGATTTCAGTTCCCTCCGGTGCACGAGGTTCTCCTTTCATGTTTTTGTTGTATTTCTGTTGAAACCTCCATGTGGCTTGTTAGCGTTCGTAGTTTATGACGGTTGGTTTCCGCATTTGAGGGTTTTCTTTAAGATTTCAGCTATTTTCGTCATTGCCGTTATTTTTGTATAGTCTCAATCTTCTCTTTGCTTTCAGTTTTTCCTATTCCCTTTTCCAAGTTTTTCGGGGCTGTTCCTAGTGCTCTTACAATTACTGGTATTGCATTGATTTTCTTCATGTTCCATATACTTTTTCGTTCTGTAGGAAGTTCTGTGTATTTAATTCAGTTTTCCGACTCCTTGTGTCTCACCCTGTCTGTAGTCTGCTGGGACGGCAAAATCTACACCTTGGCAGTTTTATTCTTTATCATTATTATTATTATTATTATTAGTAGTAGTAGTAGTAGTAGTAGTAGTAGCAGTAGTAGTAGTAGTAGTAGTAGTAGTAGTAGTAGTAGTAGTAGTATTTCATAGTAGTCTCAACTTTTGGATGTTTTTAGTTGGAGTCTTGTTTTTGACCATCAAGTCAACTCCCTTGACCTTAGACATTCAAGCTGTACCTTGACACTTTCGCTGTTCCTAACAGGCAAGCCTATTGCAGAATTGGAAAAAAATGTCTCGTAAATCTGTTTAAGCTATTTATGATAGCTTTTCATTATGGTTCCAAGCGTTCCAATTACAACGGAAATCACCTTTACTTCTTTACATTTCCATAATCTAAGTCATTCTTATTTTAGGTCTTGATATTTATTGTTTTTCGTGTTCTTTCACCTGCACTCTGGTATCGAATGATTAAGCAAGTTATCTTGTTTTGTTTTTTTAAGATAAAGTCGGGTTTTGAATTATTATTATAATTATTATTATTATTATTATTATTATTATTATTATTATTATTATTATTGCCTCAGCTAGACAAGAGTGACGCAGGAATCGTTGCCAAGCATCTCGTTTTTGCAACAGTAACAAGATATGTTTTTAGAAGAAGATTCTTGGCATGATCTCCGTACAATTAAGAAAATTTAGGCCCCCATAATCGGTATAATCCATTTAAGACTTAAAACCGTTGTGCGCAAACTGTATTGTCCGGGCTGTAAATAATCTTGTGCAGCGATGAGGAATTTGAGCGCTGCCAGGAGTTCTCTAGAAGATCCCTTGCTTAATGAGACTGGAACGTGATTTCCTATTCCTAGCTAGGTTGTAATAAAGAATATCCGATAGCGTAAGTCTTAAAAGACGCTATCTCTCTTCGTCTCTGCCTGTCTGTCTGTCTGTCTCGCGATATATATATATATATATATATATATATATATATATATATATATATATATATATATATATATATATATTATGGGAATCGCTCCAGATAAAAAATTAAGCCACTTGATGTAAGGAGCTAACAAGAACATGAGATGGAGACCACTAGACCAACGAGTCAAAAAAGCTGGAACAAAGGAAGCAGGGAATATATCAGACAATTCTGAAGAACACATGTCATAATAGTATTCATAGAAAAGACTGAGACTGGCAACTAGTTACCTTTTAAGATATATAGAACACATCGTACAAACCTATCTATCTATCTATCTATCTATCTATCTATCTATCTATCTCTCTCTCTCTCTCTCTCTCTCTCTCTCTATATATATATATATATATATATATATATATATATATATATATATATATATATATATATATATATATATATATATATATATAAACATTCAATAAATTAAAACATTACAATTGTTCCAAGAACAAGAACATCAAATCCAGTATGGCGTACGATAGTTTCCAAAACATCTAGCAAATACTTTATTTTATAAATGTATAAAGCTAATCCAAAACGTCCCTTCATCAGCGCCTTTAGCAACACGTCTTGCAGAAAATCAAAGAAAAAATAAAAAAAAGCCCGTGTTAGAGAAACATCTACTGACAGAAAGAGCCGGCATAGGAGGGGGAAGAACACAATGGCACCCACAAACCAAAACAATGGTACATATAGAATAATTTATATATATATATATATATATATATATATATATATATATATATATATATATATATGTAAGTAAATTTCGTGTACAACAGAATCGTAGGATTAATTTTAGAGGAAGCATTATTAAAATCAATGAAACAGACGAGTGGAAAAAAAAATAAAAGGAAAATTGTTAAAATTACCTTAAGGCCTTATCGTCTGACCCTCTGAGAGGAAACGTCAGAATGGTAAATTAAAAACTTAAAGTCGAATGAGATATGAGGGGAAAACACTTATTTAGTTGGAGGAAACGATTAAGAGGGGAAAAAAAAGGGTAAATCTCTCAACGTTATGGTGGCTTTGAATCATTAAAGATCTCCAATATATATATATATATATATATATATATATATATATATATATATATATATATATATATATATATATATATATATATATATATATATATATATATATATATATATATATATATATCATTAAAGATCTCCATATATATATATATATATATATATATAGGTTTGAATGGATTGTTTTAGTGAAACCTCGGGGTCAGGAGTGACCTCAAAAAACGGTAGTCGGCTAGATCACGTGACTTCTGAAAGAGACAGAAATCTCTCTTTTCCTGTCGACACTTCAAGCAGAGAAGTCGTCGCTCTCTATTTTAGACCCATTGAGTGCAGGGCGAGGGCGCACAGCGTACGTAGGTGAAACGTAACGCACCCTATATGTCTATTTATATGTCTGCCCACCTCTTCTCTCTCTCTATCTCTCTCTCTCTCTCTCTCTCTCTCTTTCTCTCGCTCTATCTAACTCTCTCCAATCTGAACCGCCTGAGAACTGGTGTGGGCCGTTTTTCTGCCACAATGAGAGACTGGGGTGTGAGAGAGGGTGCTGCCTGTGAATGTTGCCACCCAGAACAGACAGTTACACACGTCATAGAGGAATGCCCGCTGTTCAAACCACCCAATGGCGAGCAGGGCATAGCGGACCTTGATGACGAGACGAGAACCTGGCTTGCCAAGACCGAGCTGCAGCTTTGAGGGAGCTGGCACAAGAAAGAAGAAGATCTAACTCTCTCTGATGCAGCAGTCTACATATTAAAGTATTTATATCTCCCTCACTCTGGGTTTGTGAATGAGCCAAGTTAGTTACATTGCCACTGAAACGTAAGGAGCAACGGTAGATTAGGGGCCATAGCTACAGAGCATCCGTAGTGGGGAGTTGTGCAGCGAGATGTTTGTTCACATTACATTTATTGTTTTGCATCTTAGTACAGCCAGGGAAATCTGTTTGCAACAAAGGCTAGCAGTTTGAAGAAAATAAGTTAGTAGAATTGAAAGCCTTCCGGCATATTGTAACGCTGATTAACGAGACTGTCGGAGGTATTTACATCGAGGGGACACCAGTGCAGAAAGTTCGTTGGAGCACATTCCATTAAAGTACTTGTAAAAGAACACATGGATGCAAAATTGTGATGGTGGGACAGGGGCTGGAGCTTGATAGATATTGTGGAACGTTTTAGATTAGAGACTCTTTTCGGACCCTCTCTAAGAGGGAGTGGCACATGGTTCGTGCACTAGTCCAGATGTGACAACAATACTCTATGCGTGGGTGAATGGTGGATTTGTAGACATATAGGATGCTAGCAGGTGTGAGACGTAGTGAAGAACGGTAGAGGGAGCCCACCTTCCTTGCAGCATCCTTAGCTATGTCTTATGTATTCGTTCAAGCTAAGGAGATTGAATGATGAACTCTCAGGTAGGATGCTATTAGCCATGACGGAGGACTTATTTCGTTTGAAGAGGTGATTTTTACGCTAACTGATAACCGTTTCAAACATCAAACTTTTATCCGTCGGGCATTTCCCCCTTTATTGCAAGAACAAGTGTAGACCTTCCGTCAAGCTTGACTAAATAAAGTTATGCTTCGCTAGCGTTCGCAGAAATATGCCTATTCCAATAAAATAACGTTTCAATCGGTGAAAGTAAACAAAAGAACTAAGAAAAAAGAAAACCTCTAAAACTAGAAAGTTTTTAAAGAGACAAAAACGAAAAAAAAAACGTATGAATCGGAATAGAAAGACAACGTCTCACTATGAAAATAGAATGAAGGATTTCTCTTCAAATTCTTTTCAGACAGGAGGGGGTTTGTCGGACTTGCTATTTGTTTTCACCTTTTACGAAAGACTTGAAATTGTTTCGTTCGATTGTAATTTTTTTCTTCAACTTTTGCGTGATGGACAGGATATAAATTATGTATATATATATATATATATATATATATATATATATATATATATATATATATATATATTATTTCATGTATCCACATAAAATGTTATAAAGAGATATAATCTTTTATATATCAATTTTCAGTATTTACTTCAACAGTGCTCAATGCGTGAAAGTTATTAAAATATATGTATGGCAACTGCCATAAATATATTTTCATTACTCAGTATATATATATATATATATATATATATATATATATATATATATATATATATATATATATATATATATATATATATATATATATATATATAAAGAGAGAGATACGGGAGAGAGTATATATCTATATATATATAGAGAGAGAGAGAGTATATATATATATATATATAGAGAGAGAGTATATATATATATATATATAGAGAGAGAGAGAGTATATATATATATATATATATATAGAGAGAGAGAGAGAGAGAGTATATATATAGAGAGAGAGTATATATATATAGAAGGAGAGAGTATATATATATATATATATATATATACATATATATATATATATATATTTATATATATATATATATACAGAAAGAGAGAGAGGGAGAGTATATATATATATAAATATATATATATATATATATATATATATATATATATATATATATATATATATATATATATGCAAATACATACACATTAGTATTTATTATAAAGAAAAGGATTTCGCCGATTCCTTAGTCAAAGTCGTCCCAAGCGACCTTGTCAACGACCGGAGGCCATTTAATCGTTCTTAGAAATGTCATGCAAGGCGTATCTTGGGCCTCTGTTTGCCACAACTAAGCGCTGTATTTGGCTTCCCGACTTTGCTTGCGTCGCACAAGATGAAACTGATGCGCGCTGCATCTGGTTTGATTCCACTTGGCATTTTGAGTAGGAGACATTTAAATCAGTTTCTTTTCTTTCGTTTGGTAAACACAGATTTAAATCTTCGTCGACGTGAGAAACATTTCGCGGTGAATTTAGACGTACATCAAAGGACAGTCTAAGACAACGTGAATCGGAATAAGTACATGGACGATACTGCCAAGTCTGCTGCCAGGTAGATAGGCTCCCTCTTCCGTGCTAGAAAAGTGCTCACACCTGACAATATTCTATATCTCTATGAAACCGTCTTTCGCTTGTGCATGGAGTATTGTTGGCACATCTATGTTGGTGCCTCAACTACTAACATATCCCTCTTTGACATGGTGCAAAATTTTTTTTTTTTTAATCTCATAGAGTCCGCACTGTCTGCCAATCTCCAGTCTTTGTCGCATCGCCGCAGTTTTGCATCTCTGTCAATGTTTTACAAGTACTTACATTGATTGTGCTCCAATTAACTTCCTGCACGTGTACACCCTTAACGACAATATCACAGACTCACTCGACTGGCAGCAAAATCACACCCCTTCATAAACAGAACTCTTAGATTCTACTTCAATAACTTCTTTCCTCGAATCGTTTGCGTTTGGAATTCCCTACCTGCTCACTTTTTCCGCAACCGTTCACACATGCTGACATTTTAATGTAATTTTAACAAACACTTTGCTGCCAAACTTCTTACCCAGATTTCTCTATATAAATTTGCCGTCATCACCGTAGCCCCTTGCGATTGTTTGGGTCTGGTGTTACTAGATCAGGCTGTCTGAAAATACTGGCTTCTTGGCCCACAATGCACCAAACATTGATGTTATTGTGTTTTTCGTTTCCCTTTGCAGAACTCGAATATGTACTGCAAAGGCAAAAACAAAAACAACAATAATCTTCTACAAAACAACTAAACCAAACACCATGAATAAATATTTGAAGATATAAAAAACTTGAAGCATAGAACCTTTTTACCAAAATAACCGGATTCGACATTAAATAACCCGAAAAGGGTTGATATGCCGTAAAACAAAACAACCAAACAAAACACCATGAATAAATATTTTAAGATATAAAAAACTTAGACCATAGCAACTTTTTCCCCGAAATACCAGATTCGGCATTAAATAACCGAAAAAGGGATGATATGCCGTAGAACGAATAAAAGTAAAAAGAAGAAAAAAGAAAGTCCCGAAAATCGAATATTCATTTTTTTACACTTAATATTTGCTGTAATACGAATCGGAAAAATTGTGCACAGCAAAGACTTATGGCGTTTATTTCTCCGTTGATAATTCGAAGTGTCAAATTGTAGATAAATCTTTAGTTGAGGGAGTAGAATCAAAATCTGAACACCTGAGCACATTCTATGGAGAGTTTGAATTACCTACTAGAGAGTTTGAATTACCAACTAGAGAGTTTGAATTACCTACTAGAGAGTTTGAATTACCAACTAGAGAGTTTGAATTACCTACTAGAGAGTTTGAATTACCAACTATAGAGTTTGAATTACCTACTAGAGAGTTTGAATTACCTACTAGAGAGTTTGAATTACCAACTAGAGAGTTTGAATTACCTACTAGAGAGTTTGAATTACCAACTATAGAGTTTGAATTACCTACTAGAGAGTTTGAATTACCAACTAGACAACATCTTCGAGTGTCTTCGGTCTCTCTGTATAAGGGTTTGTGAGGAAAACCTGACATGAAAATACTTCACCCTACAAGTAACCCCTGACCAAATATTCAAAATAACATAGTATTCAAAGCCCAAATAAGATCTCCTCAGTTTGGTCACACACCTATAAAAAGAATCGGGCACTTTCTTCTAGTGATTTTACCTCCAGTAACATCACTTAGTCGGATACTCCACCAGACTAGATGAACTCTTGCCATGGAATCCGGTAAGACCAAAAGACGACAAGAAATATATACTATAACATATTTAACTGGTCAATTGGGGAAAGGAAAATTCATGTTCTTAATTTCTTTACTAACTCAACGTTTGACTGGTAAAGAGAACTTTAATGGAATATTCGAATATCTATATATCTCATATAGAGATCAAGAGTTAGTCACCAAAAGAAAGGGCCCTTGATTTCTGAGAACTTCAGCTGAAGTAAAATGAAACAAAAGTAGAAAGTACTTCTGGAACATTGACAGAGATACCCCGCTGTGATGATGCGAAATGGACTAGAGATTGGCAGTAATTGTCCGGCTAGTAATAGGCGATAAAAGATATAACAAATGGTCCAATTATTTTTTATGGAACTCGCTCCAGACAAGGTATGAAGCTACTTGATGTAAGGAGCTAAAAATACTTCTTCACGGTCAGAAACTAGCTAACAATAAGTGTTAGATGAATAGATTCCGACAGAGAAAACAGCAATCCTTCCCCCTTTGTCAGAAACATCGCTTATGAAATGTGAGGTTACGAGGCTGCCGAAATAAAAGATAAGTTAGTCACTTTCTACTCTCTTTTTTTGACTGATAATTAAAATAAATGATGATGAAGTGTATAATATGATGACAACGAATATCTAATAATGACAACGAATATCTAATCCGGTTGGCTGTATCTCAGGTGTAGCCCAAATAGAAGATTGAAGAAATAATTTACAAATGTAAATCAAATGGGTAGAGTTAAATGCTTTCCATCATAGATGTGGTGTAATACGGAAAAAAGGATGTACGTTTTGACGAATAAAAATTGTGGAGGCCGTTACTGTGTGATTTGAAAAAACATAATGTAATCCGGTATTAAATTTTATTTCTCTTCGACAAAACTGTAACGAATAATCTTAATCTCAATCTCAATCTCAATCTACCTCACAATCTCAATCTCAATCTCAATCTCAATCTCAATCTCAAACTCAAACTCAATCTCAATCTCAAAATAAAACTCAAACTCAAACTCAATCTCAATCTCAATCTCAAACCTAATCTCAAACCTAATCTCAAACCTAATCTCAATCTCAAACTAAATCTCAATCTCAATCTCAATCTCAAACTCAAACTCAAACTCAAACTCAATCTCAATCTCAATCTCAAACTCAAACTCAAACTCAAACTCAATCTCAATCTCAAACTCAATCTCAAACTCAAATTCAATCTCAAACTCAATCTCAAACTCAAACTCAAACTCAAACTCAATCTCAATCTCAAACTCAAACTCAAACTCAAACTCAAACTCAAACTCAATCTCAATCTCAATCTCAATCTCAAAATCAAACTCAAACTCAAACTCAAACTCAAACTAAAACTCAATCTCAATCTCAATCTCAAACTCAAACTCAATCTCAAACTCAATCTCAAACTCAAACTCAATCTCAATCTCAATCTCAAACTCAAACTACCAATCAATCTCAATCTCAATCTCAATCTCAATCTCAAACTCAAACTCAAACTCAATCTCAATCTCAATCTCAAACTCAATCTCAAACTCAAACTCAATCTCAATCTCAAACTCAAACTCAAACTCAAACTCAATTTCAAAATCAATCTCAGAATCAATTTCAATCTCAATCTCAATGTTAAACGCAATCTCAATCTCAAAATCAATCTTAAACTCAATCTCAATTTCAAACTTAATCTCAATCTCAATCTTAATTCCAATATTCAACCTCTGCTGTTACTAACATAACTGCTGTCTTCCCAATAACGTTCCTTCTGAAAGCAGTGACTCTCTTCATATGCAAATGAATGCCACTTTTAGAAAATCTACTACCAACACAGGATCCTTTTTCGTCTGAAAATCGAGTGCCCATCATCTGAAACGACTCACACACTTCAAAGCTGGTATCCCTTTATTTTGTTTCTATTTTTACAGTAGGCAACATTTATTACTTTTGTATCTTAAACCACACATAATTAACGAGAACAAAGCGATAGAACTTGTAAAAGACGAAAGGGTTTACTACACCATACATGCGTCTACCCAGCACCCGTTTAGGGCCGATCTCAATATAAGCCAGAGATCTTTGGTCTTTTAACAGAGATTCAAGTAGTGTTACTGGGATCCACATCGCCCAGATCAGTCTTTTGCGCTTGAAAACTGAGAAACTAAACTCTGGCTGAAGAACTTAATGAAAATTTTATAACCGATACACTGACTAAAAAACTTAGTAAAATTTTTTTAGCCATTATTTGTGTCTGACGACCGACGCGAGCTAAAACATCGTTTGACGACGTACTGTCTCCCGTGATCAAAGTCGACACAGAGCACTGTAGAGGCTGTAATTCTGTAAACATAATTAACATAATTAAACCTGACTTAAAGAACTTAGTGAAAATTTCAGAAGCGAAAATCTAACCGAAATCATCCAAAAGAATTTAGTAGAATTGTCTGGTGTTGACTCCCTTCTTTTTCCATCACCAAAGCTGGTACCTTTGTTTTGCCTCAGTTGAAATAGATGGCTCTCTTCTTAAGAAAGCATCTTGCTCTGATACACCCCTAGGGCTTACCTTCATCCCAGATCTTAAGTAGAAGACTTGCATCCAATCAGTTTCTAAGGATTAGGTTTAGGGTTCGGGTTAGGGTTTAGGGTTAGGGTTAGGGATGGAAAATGATCGGATGATTCTACTGCTCTAGAAAGTACGTAATTCCTGGCACAACTCTCTGCCTGTACACGTGTCAGATATGTCATAATGTGGAGTACTGCTGCCACATCTGGGGAGGTGGTGCTCAGAGCACTCTTCATTGCTTAGACCAAGTTCAAAATCAACTCTGAAATCTAGTGGGGCTTGATCTCTTCTATTCTTTATCCTCGAGTGGATTTTGGCCGTAATAATGTGTGATCCATTCGTAAAAATGCAATTGTATCAGCTTTCAGTTCATATATTAATTAACTATTACATTATAACTGTGTTGAAACTCTTTTTTATCCATTATTTGTGTTCGGCGACGGATGCGAGTCAAAATATCGTTCGACGACGTACAACCTTCCGCGATCAAAGCATTGCGTTGTACTTTTCTCCTGTCAACTAACTGTCATTTCAGGGGTTTTTTTTTTCATGAAGACTAACTTGTTTTCTCTGATATTAGAAGTTACTATTTCAAAAGTTTAATTAGTCAAAATCGTATCTTCAAGTTATTTTAATCCTTTATAAGCAACAATTTAATTGATCGCTGATAATTTCTCAGGAACATCGAAATGCTGACTGGTTAATTTTCTATAATAGCTCGACAACTGCTATATACTTCAAACTGCATAGACACATCGTTACTGCG
>OY744538.1:83619731-83644731 GCA_963556195.1 Sepiola atlantica | reverse complement strand
ACTCTCCGATAGGCTCGTTAACGTTATTAGATGGAAGCTAACATGGTTAATGTTGTGAAGTAGTCCAACAGTAAAAAGACTCTCCGATAGGCTCTTTAACGTTATTAGATGGAAGCTAACATGGTTAATGTTGTGAAGTAGTCCAACAGTAAAAAGACTCTCCGATAGGCTCTTTAACGTTATTAGATGGAAGCTAACATGGTTAATGTTGTGAAGTAGTCCAACAGTAAAAAGACTCTCCGATAGGCTCTTTAACGTTATTAGATGGAAGCTAACATGGTTAATGTTGTGAAGTAGTCCAACAGTAAAAAGACTCTCCGATAGGCTCGTTAACGTTATTAGATGGAAGCTAACATGGTTAATGTTGTGAAGTAGTCCAACAGTAAAAAGACTCTCCGATAGGCTCGTTAACGTTATTAGATGGAAGCTAACATGGTTAATGTTGTGAAGTAGTCCAACAGTAAAAAGACTCTCCGATAGGCTCGTTAACGTTATTAGATGGAAGCTAACATGGTTAATGTTGTGAAGTAGTCCAACAGTAAAAAGACTCTCCGATAGGCTCGTTAACGTTATTAGATGGAAGCTAACATGGTTAATGTTGTGAAGTAGTCCAACAGTAAAAAGACTCTCCGATAGGCTCTTTAACGTTATTAGATGGAAGCTAACATGGTTAATGTTGTGAAGTAGTCCAACAGTAAAAAGACTCTCCGATAGGCTCGTTAACGTTATTAGATGGAAGCTAACATGGTTAATGTTGTGAAGTAGTCCAACAGTAAAAAGACTTTCCGATAGGCTCTTTAACGTTATTAGATGGAAGCTAACATGGTTAATGTTGTGAAGTAGTCCAACAGTAAAAAGACTCTCCGATAGGCTCTTTAACGTTATTAGATGGAAGCTAACATGGTTAATGTTGTGAAGTAGTCCAACAGTAAAAAGACTCTCCGATAGGCTCGTTAACGTTATTAGATGGAAGCTAACATGGTTAATGTTGTGAAGTAGTCCAACAGTAAAAAGACTCTCCGATAGGCTCTTTAACGTTATTAGATGGAAGCTAACATGGTTAATGTTGTGAAGTAGTCCAACAGTAAAAAGACTCTCCGATAGGCTCGTTAACGTTATTAGATGGAAGCTAACATGTTTAATGTTGTGAAGTAGTCCAACAGTAAAAAGACTCTCCGATAGGCTCTTTAACGTTATTAGATGGAAGCTAACATGGTTAATGTTGTGAAGTAGTCCAACAGTAAAAAGACTCTCCGATAGGCTCGTTAACGTTATTAGATGGAAGCTAACATGGTTAATGTTGTGAAGTAGTCCAACAGTAAAAAGACTCTCCGATAGGCTCTTTAACGTTATTAGATGGAAGCTAACATGGTTAATGTTGTGAAGTAGTCCAACAGTAAAAAGACTCTCCGATAGGCTCGTTAACGTTATTAGATGGAAGCTAACATGGTTAATGTTGTGAAGTAGTCCAACAGTAAAAAGACTCTCCGATAGGCTCGTTAACGTTATTAGATGGAAGCTAACATGGTTAATGTTGTGAATTAGTCCAACAGTAAAAAGACTCTCCGATAGGCTCGTTAACGTTATTAGATGGAAGCTAACATGGTTAATGTTGTGAAGTAGTCCAACAGTAAAAAGACTCTCCGATAGGCTCTTTAACGTTATTAGATGGAAGCTAACATGGTTAATGTTGTGAAGTAGTCCAACAGAAAAAAGACTCTCCGATAGGCTCGTTAACGTTATTAGATGGAAGCTAACATGGTTAATGTTGTGAAGTAGTCCAACAGTAAAAAGACTCTCCGATAGGCTCTTTAACGTTATTAGATGGAAGCTAACATGGTTAATGTTGTGAAGTAGTCCAACAGTAAAAAGACTCTCCGATAGGCTCGTTAACGTTATTAGATGGAAGCTAACATGGTTAATGTTGTGAAGTAGTCCAAACAGTAAAAAGACTCTCCGATAGGCTCGTTAACGTTATTAGATGGAAGCTAACATGGTTAATGTTGTGAAGTAGTCCAACAGTAAAAAGACTCTCAGATAGGCTCGTTAACGTTATTAGATGGAAGCTAACATGGTTAATGTTGTGAAGTAGTCCAACAGTAAAAAGACTCTCCGATAGGCTCGTTAACGTTATTAGATGGAAGCTAACATGGTTAATGTTGTGAAGTAGTCCAACAGTAAAAAGACTCTCCGATAGGCTCTTTAACGTTATTAGATGGAAGCTAACATGGTTAATGTTGTGAAGTAGTCCAACAGTAAAAAGACTCTCCGATAGGCTCGTTAACGTTATTAGATGGAAGCTAACATGGTTAATGTTGTGAAGTAGTCCAACAGTAAAAAGACTCTCCGATAGGCTCTTTAACGTTATTAGATGGAAGCTAACATGGTTAATGTTGTGAAGTAGTCCAACAGTAAAAAGACTCTCCGATAGGCTCTTTAACGTTATTAGATGGAAGCTAACATGGTTAATGTTGTGAAGTAGTCCAACAGTAAAAAGACTCTCCGATAGGCTCGTTAACGTTATTAGATGGAAGCTAACATGGTTAATGTTGTGAAGTAGTCCAACAGTAAAAAGACTCTCCGATAGGCTCTTTAACGTTATTAGATGGAAGCTAACATGGTTAATGTTGTGAAGTAGTCCAACAGTAAAAAGACTCTCCGATAGGCTCGTTAACGTTATTAGATGGAAGCTAACATGGTTAATGTTGTGAAGTAGTCCAACAGTAAAAAGACTCTCCGATAGGCTCGTTAACGTTATTAGATGGAAGCTAACATGGTTAATGTTGTGAAGTAGTCCAACAGTAAAAAGACTCTCCGATAGGCTCGTTAACGTTATTAGATGGAAGCTAACATGGTTAATGTTGTGAAGTAGTCCAACAGTAAAAAGACTCTCCGATAGGCTCGTTAACGTTATTAGATGGAAGCTAACATGGTTAATGTTGTGAAGTAGTCCAACAGTAAAAAAGACTCTCCGATAGGCTCGTTAACGTTATTAGATGGAAGCTAACATGGTTAATGTTGTGAAAGTAGTCCAACAGTAAAAAGACTCTCCGATAGGCTCGTTAACGTTATTAGATGGAAGCTAACATGGTTAATGTTGTGAAGTAGTCCAACAGTAAAAAGACTCTCCGATAGGCTCGTTAACGTTATTAGATGGAAGCTAACATGGTTAATGTTGTGAAGTAGTCCAACAGTAAAAAGACTCTCCGATAGGCTCTTTAACGTTATTAGATGGAAGCTAACATGGTTAATGTTGTGAAGTAGTCCAACAGTAAAAAGACTCTCCGATAGGCTCTTTAACGTTATTAGATGGAAGCTAACATGGTTAATGTTGTGAAGTAGTCCAACAGTAAAAAGACTCTCCGATAGGCTCGTTAACGTTATTAGATGGAAGCTAACATGGTTAATGTTGTGAAGTAGTCCAACAGTAAAAAGACTCTCCGATAGGCTCTTTAACGTTATTAGATGGAAGCTAACATGGTTAATGTTGTGAAGTAGTCCAACAGTAAAAAGACTCTCCGATAGGCTCGTTAACGTTATTAGATGGAAGCTAACATGTTTAATGTTGTGAAGTAGTCCAACAGTAAAAAGACTCTCCGATAGGCTCTTTAACGTTATTAGATGGAAGCTAACATGGTTAATGTTGTGAAGTAGTCCAACAGTAAAAAGACTCTCCGATAGGCTCGTTAACGTTATTAGATGGAAGCTAACATGGTTAATGTTGTGAAGTAGTCCAACAGTAAAAAGACTCTCCGATAGGCTCTTTAACGTTATTAGATGGAAGCTAACATGGTTAATGTTGTGAAGTAGTCAACAGTAAAAAGACTCTCCGATAGGCTCGTTAACGTTATTAGATGGAAGCTAACATGGTTAATGTTGTGAAGTAGTCCAACAGTAAAAAGACTCTCCGATAGGCTCGTTAACGTTATTAGATGGAAGCTAACATGGTTAATGTTGTGAATTAGTCCAACAGTAAAAAGACTCTCCGATAGGCTCGTTAACGTTATTAGATGGAAGCTAACATGGTTAATGTTGTGAAGTAGTCCAACAGTAAAAAGACTCTCCGATAGGCTCTTTAACGTTATTAGATGGAAGCTAACATGGTTAATGTTGTGAAGTAGTCCAACAGAAAAAAGACTCTCCGATAGGCTCGTTAACGTTATTAGATGGAAGCTAACATGGTTAATGTTGTGAAGTAGTCCAACAGTAAAAAGACTCTCCGATAGGCTCTTTAACGTTATTAGATGGAAGCTAACATGGTTAATGTTGTGAAGTAGTCCAACAGTAAAAAGACTCTCCGATAGGCTCGTTAACGTTATTAGATGGAAGCTAACATGGTTAATGTTGTGAAGTAGTCCAACAGTAAAAAGACTCTCCGATAGGCTCGTTAACGTTATTAGATGGAAGCTAACATGGTTAATGTTGTGAAGTAGTCCAACAGTAAAAAGACTCTCAGATAGGCTCGTTAACGTTATTAGATGGAAGCTAACATGGTTAATGTTGTGAAGTAGTCAACAGTAAAAAGACTCTCCGATAGGCTCGTTAACGTTATTAGATGGAAGCTAACATGGTTAATGTTGTGAAGTAGTCCAACAGTAAAAAGACTCTCCGATAGGCTCTTTAACGTTATTAGATGGAAGCTAACATGGTTAATGTTGTGAAGTAGTCCAACAGTAAAAAAGACTCTCCGATAGGCTCGTTAACGTTATTAGATGGAAGCTAACATGGTTAATGTTGTGAAGTAGTCCAACAGTAAAAAGACTCTCCGATAGGCTCTTTAACGTTATTAGATGGAATCTAACATGGTTAATGTTGTGAAGTAGTCCAACAGTAAAAAGACTCTCCGATAGGCTCTTTAACGTTATTAGATGGAAGCTAACATGGTTAATGTTGTGAAGTAGTCCAACAGTAAAAAGACTCTCCGATAGGCTCGTTAACGTTATTAGATGGAAGCTAACATGGTTAATGTTGTGAAGTAGTCCAACAGTAAAAAGACTCTCCGATAGGCTCTTTAACGTTATTAGATGGAAGCTAACATGGTTAATGTTGTGAAGTAGTCCAACAGTAAAAAGACTCTCCGATAGGCTCGTTAACGTTATTAGATGGAAGCTAACATGGTTAATGTTGTGAAGTAGTCCAACAGTAAAAAGACTCTCCGATAGGCTCGTTAACGTTATTAGATGGAAGCTAACATGGTTAATGTTGTGAAGTAGTCCAACAGTAAAAAGACTCTCCGATAGGCTCGTTAACGTTATTAGATGGAAGCTAACATGGTTAATGTTGTGAAGTAGTCCAACAGTAAAAAGACTCTCCGATAGGCTCGTTAACGTTATTAGATGGAAGCTAACATGGTTAATGTTGTGAAGTAGTCCAACAGTAAAAAGACTCTCCGATAGGCTCGTTAACGTTATTAGATGGAAGCTAACATGGTTAATGTTGTGAAGTAGTCCAACAGTAAAAAGACTCTCCGATAGGCTCGTTAACGTTATTAGATGGAAGCTAACATGGTTAATGTTGTGAAGTAGTCCAACAGTAAAAAGACTCTCCGATAGGCTCGTTAACGTTATTAGATGGAAGCTAACATGGTTAATGTTGTGAAGTAGTCCAACAGTAAAAAAGACTCTCCGATAGGCTCGTTAACGTTATTAGATGGAAGCTAACATGGTTAATGTTGTGAAGTAGTCCAACAGTAAAAAGACTCTCCGATAGGCTCGTTAACGTTATTAGATGGAAGCTAACATGGTTAATGTTGTGAAGTAGTCCAACAGTAAAAAGACTCTCCGATAGGCTCTTTAACGTTATTAGATGGAAGCCTAACATGTTAATGTTGTGAAGTAGTCCAACAGTAAAAAGACTCTCCGATAGGCTCTTTAACGTTATTAGATGGAAGCTAACATGGTTAATGTTGTGAAGTAGTCCAACAGTAAAAAGACTCTCCGATAGGCTCGTTAACGTTATTAGATGGAAGCTAACATGGTTAATGTTGTGAAGTAGTCCAACAGTAAAAAGACTCTCCGATAGGCTCTTTAACGTTATTAGATGGAAGCTAACATGGTTAATGTTGTGAAGTAGTCCAACAGTAAAAAGACTCTCCGATAGGCTCGTTAACGTTATTAGATGGAAGCTAACATGGTTAATGTTGTGAAGTAGTCCAACAGTAAAAAGACTCTCCGATAGGCTCTTTAACGTTATTAGATGGAAGCTAACATGGTTAATGTTGTGAAGTAGTCCAACAGTAAAAAGACTCTCCGATAGGCTCGTTAACGTTATTAGATGGAAGCTAACATGGTTAATGTTGTGAAGTAGTCCAACAGTAAAAAGACTCTCCGATAGGCTCTTTAACGTTATTAGATGGAAGCTAACATGGTTAATGTTGTGAAGTAGTCCAACAGTAAAAAGACTCTCCGATAGGCTCTTTAACGTTATTAGATGGAAGCTAACATGGTTAATGTTGTGAAGTAGTCCAACAGTAAAAAGACTCTCCGATAGCTCGTTAACGTTATTAGATGGAAGCTAACATGGTTAATGTTGTGAAGTAGTCCAACAGTAAAAAGACTCTCCGATAGGCTCGTTAACGTTATTAGATGGAAGCTAACATGGTTAATGTTGTGAAGTAGTCCAACAGTAAAAAGACTCTCCGATAGGCTCTTTAACGTTATTAGATGGAAGCTAACATGGTTAATGTTGTGAAGTAGTCCAACAGTAAAAAGACTCTCCGATAGGCTCGTTAACGTTATTCGATGGAAGCTAACATGGTTAATGTTGTGAAGTAGTCCAACAGTAAAAAGACTCTCCGATAGGCTCGTTAACGTTATTAGATGGAAGCTAACATGGTTTATCATGTGAAGTAGTCCAACAGTAAAAAGACTCTCCGATAGGCTCGTTAACGTTATTAGATGGAAGCTAACATGGTTAATGTTGTGAAGTAGTCCAACAGTAAAAGACTCTCCGATAGGCTCGTTAACGTTATTAGATGGAAGCTAACATGGTTAATGTTGTGAAGTAGTCCAACAGTAAAAAGACTCTCCGATAGGCTCGTTAACGTTATTAGATGGAAGCTAACATGGTTAATGTTGTGAAGTAGTCCAACAGTAAAAAGACTCTCCGATAGGCTCGTTAACGTTATTAGATGGAAGCTAACATGGTTAATGTTGTGAAGTAGTCCAACAGTAAAAAGACTCTCCGATAGGCTCGTTAACGTTATTAGATGGAAGCTAACATGGTTAATGTTGTGAAGTAGTCCAACAGTAAAAAGACTCTCCGATAGGCTCGTTAACGTTATTAGATGGAAGCTAACATGGTTAATGTTGTGAAGTAGTCCAACAGTAAAAAGACTCTCCGATAGGCTCGTTAACGTTATTAGATGGAAGCTAACATGGTTAATGTTGTGAAGTAGTCCAACAGTAAAAAGACTCTCCGATAGGCTCTTTAACGTTATTAGATGGAAGCTAACATGGTTAATGTTGTGAAGTAGTCCAACAGTAAAAAGACTCTCCGATAGGCTCTTTAACGTTATTAGATGGAAGCTAACATGGTTAATGTTGTGAAGTAGTCCAACAGTAAAAAGACTCTCCGATAGGCTCGTTAACGTTATTAGATGGAAGCTAACATGGTTAATGTTGTGAAGTAGTCCAACAGTAAAAAGACTCTCCGATAGGCTCTTTAACGTTATTAGATGGAAGCTAACATGGTTAATGTTGTGAAGTAGTCCAACAGTAAAAAGACTCTCCGATAGGCTCGTTAACGTTATTAGATGGAAGCTAACATGGTTAATGTTGTGAAGTAGTCCAACAGTAAAAAGACTCTCCGATAGGCTCTTTAACGTTATTAGATGGAAGCTAACATGGTTAATGTTGTGAAGTAGTCCAACAGTAAAAAGACTCTCCGATAGGCTCGTTAACGTTATTAGATGGAAGCTAACATGGTTAATGTTGTGAAGTAGTCCAACAGTAAAAAGACTCTCCGATAGGCTCTTTAACGTTATTAGATGGAAGCTAACATGGTTAATGTTGTGAAGTAGTCCAACAGTAAAAAGACTCTCCGATAGGCTCTTTAACGTTATTAGATGGAAGCTAACATGGTTAATGTTGTGAAGTAGTCCAACAGTAAAAAGACTCTCCGATAGGCTCGTTAACGTTATTAGATGGAAGCTAACATGGTTAATGTTGTGAAGTAGTCCAACAGTAAAAAGACTCTCCGATAGGCTCTTTAACGTTATTAGATGGAAGCTAACATGGTTAATGTTGTGAAGTAGTCCAACAGTAAAAAGACTCTCCGATAGGCTCGTTAACGGTATTAGATGGAAGCTAACATGGTTTATGTTGTGAAGTAGTCCAACAGTAAAAAGACTCTCCGATAGGCTCGTTAACGTTATTAGATGGAAGCTAACATGGTTAATGTTGTGAAGTAGTCCAACAGTAAAAAGACTCTCCGATAGGCTCGTTAACGTTATTAGATGGAAGCTAACATGGTTAATGTTGTGAAGTAGTCCAACAGTAAAAAGACTCTCCGATAGGCTCGTTAACGTTATTAGATGGAAGCTAACATGGTTAATGTTGTGAAGTAGTCCAACAGTAAAAAGACTCTCCGATAGGCTCGTTAACGTTATTAGATGGAAGCTAACATTGTTAATGTTGTGAAGTAGTCCAACAGTAAAAAGACTCTCCGATAGGCTCGTTAACGTTATTAGATGGAAGCTAACATGGTTAATGTTGTGAAGTAGTCCAACAGTAAAAAGACTCTCCGATAGGCTCGTTAACGTTATTAGATGGAAGCTAACATGGTTAATGTTGTGAAGTAGTCCAACAGTAAAAAGACTCTCCGATAGGCTCGTTAACGTTATTAGATGGAAGCTAACATGGTTGATGTTGTGAAGTAGTCCAACAGTAAAAAGACTCTCCGATAGGCTCTTTAACGTTATTAGATGGAGCTAACATGGTTAATGTTGTGAAGTAGTCCAACAGTAAAAAGACTCTCCGATAGGCTCTTTAACGTTATTAGATGGAAGCTAACATGGTTAATGTTGTGAAGTAGTCCAACAGTAAAAAGACTCTCCGATAGGCTCGTTAACGTTATTAGATGGAAGCTAACATGGTTAATGTTGTGAGGTAGTCCATCAGTAAAAAGACTCTCCGATAGGCTCTTTAACGTTATTAGATGGAAGCTAACATGGTTAATGTTGTGAAGTAGTCCAACAGTAAAAAGACTCTCCGATAGGCTCGTTAACGTTATTAGATGGAAGCTAACATGGTTAATGTTGTGAAGTAGTCCAACAGTAAAAAGACTCTCCGATAGGCTCTTTAACGTTATTAGATGGAAGCTAACATGGTTAATGTTGTGAAGTAGTGCAACAGTAAAAAGACTCTCCGATAGGCTCGTTAACGTTATTAGATGGAAGCTAACATGGTTAATGTTGTGAAGTAGTCCAACAGTAAAAAGACTCTCCGATAGGCTCGTTAACGTTATTAGATGGAAGCTAACATGGTTAATGTTGTGAAGTAGTCCAACAGTAAAAAGACTCTCCGATAGGCTCGTTAACGTTATTAGATGGAAGCTAACATGGTTAATGTTGTGAAGTAGTCCAACAGTAAAAAGACTCTCAGATAGGCTCTTTAACGTTATTAGATGGAAGCTAACATGGTTAATGTTGTGAAGTAGTCCAACAGTTAAAAGACTCTCCGATAGGCTCTTTAACGTTATTAGATGGAAGCTAACATGGTTAATGTTGTGAAGTAGTCCAACAGTAAAAAGACTCTCCGATAGGCTCGTTAACGTTATTAGATGGAAGCTAACATGGTTAATGTTGTGAAGTAGTCCAACAGTAAAAAGACTCTCCGATAGGCTCTTTAACGTTATTAGATGGAAGCTAACATGGTTAATGTTGTGAAGTAGTCCAACAGTAAAAAGACTCTCCGATAGGCTCTTTAACGTTATTAGATGGAAGCTAACATGGTTAATGTTGTGAAGTAGTCCAACAGTAAAAAGACTCTCCGATAGGCTCTTTAACGTTATTAGATGGAAGCTAACATGGTTAATGTTGTGAAGTAGTCCAACAGTAAAAAGACTCTCCGATAGGCTCGTTAACGTTATTAGATGGAAGCTAACATGGTTAATGTTGTGAAGTAGTCCAACAGTAAAAAGACTCTCCGATAGGCTCTTTAACGTTATTAGATGGAAGCTAACATGGTTAATGTTGTGAAGTAGTCCAACAGTAAAAAGACTCTCCGATAGGCTCTTTAACGTTATTAGATGGAAGCTAACATGGTTAATGTTGTGAAGTAGTCCAACAGTAAAAAGACTCTCCGATAAACTCGTTAACGTTATTAGATGGAAGCTAACATGGTTAATGTTGTGAAGTAGTCCAACAGTAAAAAGACTCTCCGATAGGCTCTTTAACGTTATTAGATGGAAGCTAACATGGTTAATGTTGTGAAGTAGTCCAACAGTAAAAAGACTCTCCGATAGGCTCGTTAACGTTATTAGATGGAAGCTAACATGGTTAATGTTGTGAAGTAGTCCAACAGTAAAAAGACTCTCCGATAGGCTCTTTAACGTTATTAGATGGAAGCTAACATGGTTAATGTTGTGAAGTAGTCCAACAGTAAAAAGACTCTCCGATAGGCTCTTTAACGTTATTAGATGGAAGCTAACATGGTTAATGTTGTGAAGTAGTCCAACAGTAAAAAGACTCTCCGATAGGCTCTTTAACGTTATTAGATGGAAGCTAACATGGTTAATGTTGTGAAGTAGTCCAACAGTAAAAAGACTCTCCGATAGGCTCGTTAACGTTATTAGATGGAAGCTAACATGGTTAATGTTGTGAAGTAGTCCAACAGTAAAAAGACTCTCCGATAGGCTCGTTAACGTTATTAGATGGAAGCTAACATGGTTAATGTTGTGAAGTAGTCCAACAGTAAAAAGACTCTCCGATAGGCTCGTTAACGTTATTAGATGGAAGCTAACATGGTTAATGTTGTGAAGTAGTCCAACAGTAAAAAGACTCTCCGATAGGCTCTTTAACGTTATTAGATGGAAGCTAACATGGTTAATGTTGTGAAGTAGTCCAACAGTAAAAAGACTCTCCGATAGGCTCTTTAACGTTATTAGATGGAAGCTAACATGGTTAATGTTGTGAAGTAGTCCAACAGTAAAAAGACTCTCCGATAGGCTCTTTAACGTTATTAGATGGAAGCTAACATGGTTAATGTTGTGAAGTAGTCCAACAGTAAAAAGACTCTCCGATAGGCTCTTTAACGTTATTAGATGGAAGCTAACATGGTTAATGTTGTGAAGTAGTCCAACAGTAAAAAGACTCTCCGATAGGCTCTTTAACGTTATTAGATGGAAGCTAACATGGTTAATGTTGTGAAGTAGTCCAACAGTAAAAAGACTCTCCGATAGGCTCTTTAACGTTATTAGATGGAAGCTAACATGGTTAATGTTTTGAAGTAGTCCAACAGTAAAAAGACTCTCCGATAGGCTCTTTAACGTTATTAGATGGAAGCTAACATGGTTAATGTTGTGAAGTAGTCCAACAGTAAAAAGACTCTCCGATAGGCTCTTTAACGTTATTAGATGGAAGCTAACATGGTTAATGTTGTGAAGTAGTCCAACAGTAAAAAGACTCTCCGATAGGCTCTTTAACGTTATTAGATGGAAGCTAACATGGTTAATGTTGTGAAGTAGTCCAACAGTAAAAAGACTCTCCGATAGGCTCGTTAACGTTATTAGATGGAAGCTAACATGGTTAATGTTGTGAAGTAGTCCAACAGTAAAAAGACTCTCCGATAGGCTCTTTAACGTTATTAGATGGAAGCTAACATGGTTAATGTTGCAATTGTTCTTACTTATACAGGGTGGGCAAAAATAAGGGTCCTATTTTTAAAAATTCATAACTTTTTTATTTATTGATTTTTTTAAACATTTTTTTTAGAATAAGTAAAGGACCCCTTCCGAAGCAAGCATGAGCCGTATTAGCCCTAAGGAACTTACCCTTATTTAGAAAACATTATTTTTGCTTAAAAAACTCAAAACAGTGTAAAAAACAATACTTTAGTTTTTGTAAGTTTTAAGAAGTGTTTTTCGGCTAAAATGTGTTTTGTTTATTTCAAAAAATCTCGGAAGGGTCAGTCTACACACACATAAAGTTTGGTGAGTTTAACTTTTAATTGTGGAAGTTATTCAAATTCAAGTTATTCAAATTTAAAGATAGGACCCTTATTTTGGCCCACCCTGTATTAAGTCCTTCATTCTTCTATTCATTCATTTCGTTTGAATCAGATGATTCTATTGTTGGCATTGGTTTCCCCGATATATCTCTAGTTAAAATTATTTATAGAAAGACATCGTGCACTTACAAGAGGGACCACGTGAAGGTTGTAACATCCTAAATAAAAGTATTTCTGTGGAACGAACTGGATTCGAACTTGGCACACCCAGGTTGTCAGTCCGTGTCGTTAACCACTTAGCCACAGTCACATACCCTTTCTTTCGGTATTCCTTAAAATTATTTGCTTTTTTGTTCCTTTTTACTTTATTCTTTTATTCTTTTTTTCTTAATTTCGTTCTTTGTTCTTTCACTAGTGTACATCCTGCATGAAAAATGACGGAAAAGTATGCTTCGCCAGTGTTCGCGTTAATATTCATCTCATGTCATAAAATTATGCAAGTTATTTAACTTTTCATATATCATCATCATCATCATCATCATCATCATCATCGTCATCATTATTTTTATTATTTGTACTCACTAGGAGTTCTCACACAGATCATCGTCAGTGATTGCTTACCGACAACAACCAGAGGTCTGAGTGACAACAAACCTCCCAAGATTTCCAGTATTCTTCACCTCTTTTCGATAACCACCGCAAATAACTGTTGTGAAGTAGTCCAATAGTAAAAAGAAGTCAAGTCGAGGTTGGGTTAAGATAACAAGTGTATCAACATAAAAGGTACAAAGGTAAGGAAACTGACTGGCACTCGGCTAGACAGTTACAATACTGCTCTTTTTCTCCCTGGTGATTGTCTACTCGCATTATTTATAGTGAGAACCGGTGTAGTTTCTCTTCTGTTAGAACGGCCGGTGTAACAGTTAATTAAACACAAGTATCCTACACGAACCAATGCATACACAACACATAACGATAGCAAGCTTATATTGACCCATCCACTTATTTTGATATCATTAAGAAACTATTTTACCGATAAAGATACACTCTCCATTTACACAAAGCCCCACATAGCTAATAAACTAGAATTATAAACATAATTTTACACTCTAATACAAGCACTATCCCGAAATTATAAAAAAAAGAATATAAATATACCATTTAACCCTTTAATAACAGGAATACAACTCCAGGCAAAATAATCTAACCCACTCACTTACAAATCAACTACAAAACACACTATAACTCCTAAATATGAATACATCATTGAAGGAGAGAAACATACAACATCCATCTACAATTAATTTATTTAAAAAAATCATTAGTTACGATTAAGGCCCATGTAAACATACCATCCGTCCCAATTGACTCGGTACTTTTTCCAAATAGGATGCTTAAGTGAACTGACCGGAAGATGCTACGGTGATCTTTGAACTCGATTCTTCCATTTGTTTTATTTCGTGGGTCGCTGATGATTTGAATTGGGCTCTAACGACCTTTTTAACAAAATAAAAGGTCAGCTTAACTCAATGAAACTATGGTACATCTCCGAAGTGTGTAAGGCATAGTTTTTAAATAAATAATTTATATATATATATATATAGAGAGAGAGAGAGAGAGAGAGAGAGAAGAGAGAGAGAGAAGAGAGAGAGTGTGTGTGTGTGTGTTTACGTTGCGAAGATACAAAAGAATAAGCGGTCACAAACATGCGCCCGCTGCAAAGGAACAATGGCTGCACGCAGGAGCGAACCTGGAACCGCTGGATTTCGAGGCGACGTTCGTTATTATGCAAAATAAGCGCTTTTGTGCTGTCCAAAATGTCCAAAATAGCTGCATAAAAAGAGCGTGATTTTTTCAAGCATCATATATTTTTGGACGCCACGTCGTTCATGTGTGTTTCGGACATTTGTCGGTTTATTTTTCGTTGGTGAAAAGAAGAAAGAAAAAAGACTGCTGATGATACTCACAGCGAACGTCTTTTCTGCCGTTGGTAAAAGAGGAAAATAATCCGGCACGAGTGGGTGTTATTTCAAGCTATTTCACCAACTACGCATAACCAGTGATATGGCAAAGCACATTTACTGGCGAGTGGGGCGTGGTGGTGTGGCTAAAGAAATGGAGGTTGGTGGCGAGACTTTAGAAGGTGGATGGCATGGCGAGCCTGCTCCTATTGTATCTGGAGGAGTGCATTTGCTTTTTACTTGGAAATGAACGAGAGCGACGGACTGGAGGTGGAACAGGTAGAGACACGGTTAAATGAGGCGTTCACGTATGGTGCGTTCAAAGCCTATAGGAAGTTGACTCTGGTTAAATGTGGTTAGATAGTATGCAAATATATTTTTGATAAGTAAGCTAAACAGGGACGTTCATGTTTCATTCTCACGTACAATCATCAGGTTAAATAAATTTAGTCTGCTGATTTCCTACGAGAATGAAACATGGACCCCTCTGTGTAGCTTACTTGCCATATATATTTTTTCATATTACTTCTAAACTCTACTCGCGTATTGAGCCCTGTTGAATAAGTATTGAAAATATATATACACAATATATTGTATCACTTCATAATCTTATATGTGCATGTACATAAACAAGTAAAAAATGATATATATATATATATATATATATATATATATATATATAATCTTCTTTGGTCTGAACAGATTGACTCTTTGTGAAGAGTACAACCGAAACATGTATGCACATATGTAACCAATAATGTTTATGTATATAAAAATGTATAGTATATATATATATGTATATATATGTATATATATATATGTATATATATGTATATATGTATATATATGTATATATATGTATATGTATATATATGTATATATATATGTATATATATATGTATATGTATATATATGTATATATATGTATATGTATATATATGTATATATATATATGTATATATGTATATATATGTATATTTATGTGTATATGTATATATATGATGCATACAATATGCCTAGGATTTTGACATGATACAAGGCCAAAGTATTGACATTTTGGAAGAATCTATATCGGCTTATAACTAACGTTTCTCCCGATTATTGAAATTCTTCAGAATAAAAGTAGACATTGCTCTTAAGCATTAAGGAATCTTCAGAATAGAGCCAAACGTTAGAACTGAGCTGATATAACAGATTATAAATTGTCAATATTTAGTGATTTCACTGTTTCTTCATCGTCGGATATTGTAACCTGTGCATATGTCCACAGTATATATATATATATATATATATATATATATATATATATATATATATATATATATATATATATATATATATATATATATATATATAACGGCCTCAATTTTTGAAATGTTAAATTTCTTTTCTTCTTCTTCTCTTTCTCTATCCCTCCATTTCATTCTCTCCAAATATGATCTGAGGTTAAGATCGGATTCTAACTCTGCCTGATGAGATCTCAGTTTATAGTAACTGTTGATCGATAACATCGACATGCCAGTGTCGCAGATTTTGTACATGTCTGTGTAAATAAAATTATCATATATATAAAGCTCTATTTTGATATTGAGCACTTTTTATAAACCCGGTTAAAATTCTCTGGATTACCACCCTGTGGATATTTTTCACCTGGATTATTACCATTATTATTATATATATATATATATATATATATATATATATATATATATATATATAGAGAGAGAGAGAGAGAGAGAGAGAGAGAGAGAGATTAGTTTAGAAGTAAATTCTATACATAGAAATATATAAACATATATACACATACCAAACTGTATATACATGCACCTCTAACTGTTAAATTTTAAAAAAACAAATAAAGAGCTCATTTTACAAACGCATTAGTACAACATTCGTACCGTCGATTTCAAGCACAGAAGGACTTAGCCATCCGACTCTCTTCAGCTTCTGTTGTCATCTGTTTCGGAAATGTGAAGTCACGTGTCACTCTCGTTTGGACGCGTTATTTGCTTAGTGTATTATGTATGTTAGTTTAAATATAGTGTAAGGAATGTTTAATAAAGTTTGAAAAAAAAAGGGGGGGATGAAAAGTAACAGTTGAGATTTAAAACTAGAGAAGATTTAAAGAGATATAAAAACAGATATAAAAAAATAAGCAAATACAAAGATATTTTTATATAAATCCTGTAAGTCAATATTATGAGTACGTATATTTGGCCGTTACTGTTTTAGGATTTAATGATGTCTCTTCTAAAGGAATTAGGGAGAGAAAATTGGTTTAAGGATTATATATATATATATATATATATATATATATATATATATATAAACCACAAGACCAATATGTACGTACACACACACACCCACACACACACATATATATATATATATATATATATATATATATATATATATATATATATATATATATATATACTAAATCTTTTGATCCGGCCTTCATATATTTATTACGTATTTCTTTTGGTTTTAATTCTTGTTCTAAAATATTAGTTCGAAATATATCGGACGTATTCACAAAATTATGATGGAGGCTGATTTTTTTTACTCTAAACTTTATAAATAATAAGAGGTTAACAGCTGAAATGTCATTGCCGTTTTGTTATTATTAAAAAGTCATAATTACGTCAAGAGAAAAAAATAGTGTTTTCCCCTTTAAAGGTCCCGGATGCTTAAAAACTTTCTACTCTCATAGTTACACTTGCTTCAGGAATCCCTTTATAGCTTCCTGTTTTCCGACTGTATCAACATAATATTTAAATGTAATGTGAACAAACATCTTCCTCTATAACTTCCTGTTTAAGAATCTATTCATAAATATGGGACCTTATCAGAGTAGCATCTTACGTCGGAATTAATAAAAGTTTCTAAAAAATCTTTCTTAATAAAATTGCTGATCTTTTTCATTAAGAAATATTAATTTAGAATAAAATATTTATTCTCTTTGCTGAATGGTGTTTTTAAAATGATTTTGGAATATTCATTTACTTCGGAAGATATACTTTGGAACTGTAATAAAATGTTAACATGCTGATGATGTTAATTCTTTATTTATAATAAAATTAAAAAAATGTAATTTGATTATCAATAAAGTTTAAATCTCTGAAACGTGTGTACATGTAAAATATGTTTTAAAATATTGGAAATTCTATTGAATACGTTTTGAATGTATTGGTGTTACTCAATTTATATATATATATATATATATATATATATATATATATATATATATATATATATATATATATATATAAGGATTAAATGCACCATCTATCATAAAATTGAATGCCATGAAAGACAAGATGTGAGAAAAAGACTAACGGAAAAATAAAATTTAAATACAGTCAAAAAAATCATCAAGAAAACGAAAGATTTTACCGGTTTCGTTCGGATCAACGAACGTTGATCCGAACGAAACCGCTAAAATCTTCAGAAAAAAGGTAAGATTTTTAATTTAATCGATAACGGTAAAAACACAGTAAATAGATGAACGCACCGAGATACGTCATTGGCACGTGTTTAACTATTTGAAAAAAGAAAGAAATATATATATTATGTGTGTGTGTTTATAAAGAATATATATTGTTTAAACGTGTAGCTCTTATAATACCGTAAGTGTTTTTGTTAGGAAACCTAACGAAAACGGAATTACCTCCCTTGAACCATTTCGGGGGTCAAGAGTTATCGCCCTTGGTAAAGGGTCGTCTGCTCGGGGAGAAAGAAAACAAAGACCACAGCGTAAGACTGTGAATATATCAATCGCGTCCAGCGGCCAATTAACTCATTGATTAATTCTGTGTTCAGTTTTAATAAATCTGCTAAACGTTTCGCTTGATAGTTCATCCATTTATTTACAAGTTATTTATAATTAACCTAAATTACAAGGTTATAAAAGTTTTCTAATTTTAATCTCAATAAAGTTGTATTACAAAATTCAGAGCATCCATGGGGAATCAATCGATAATTTATAACTTCGCAATTTCGAGATTTCAATTTTCGAGATTTCAATTTTCTTCTCTAAGCTTACACTTAAAAGTATTTTTTTAATTCAATTTTCATCCCTTACAAATGTTTCATGGTAAAAATTTGATAAATGCATTTTATAGTCCGTCCGTTTCTATCATGAGAAAGTAGCATTAACTATTGTGTAATTGTGAAAGAACGTATTACATAAAAAAACAAGACGCGCGTGCGTGGTCCTCCTCTGTATGTGACTCGATGTGGCGAGTGTAAAATGCAATAAATTTGGGCAATTTGGGGCATTTTTGACCTCCCCCCCCCCTTTTTGACACCCTGGGGGCGTGAGCAGAATTTCTCTGAGGTCAAGGATGCTCATTTTATATCCAGAACAATTGCCTTGGCCAAGTTTCAGAAAAATTGAATGGCTGGATGAAACGTTATGGGAGAAAAGGGTCGTTTTTTGCCATTTTGGGGGCTTTTGACCCCCTGGGGGCGTGAACCAGATTTTTCCAAGGTCAGCGATACTTATTTTCTATTAGGAACAGTTGCCTCCACATTTTGGCCAAGTTTCAGAGAAATTGAATGGATGGATGAAAAGTTATGGGGCAAAAAATGTCATTTTTTTGCCATTTAGGGGCCTTTTGATCCCCTGGGGGGGGGGGCTAACCAGATTTTTTATCAAAAATCGGAGAATGTCACTTTCTAACCTGACCAAAGTTACAACTTATGCAAAATTTCAGAGAAATTCAATGGTTATAAATCAGGGGACCAAATACACAGGAGAGGTAAAAAAAGGTATCACGGTGGCTCTATTTATAGTAACTAGCGGTCGTTCATTTCATTATCTAGGAACTCAAGTTCGAACTCCGTTATCAGCAGTGACACTGTTCATTCAAATATCACATATTGATTTTCTTGATTCTTTTTGTAGAAACGTGTACTTAACAATTTCCGTTTATCCACTTGATTTGTACTGTTAATATTGATTCCCCAGTTCCCTTTTTTATAAGTAGATACCCACAAAAAGGGCCACTGGAAATCTTCCAAATTATCTAATCAAGTGCCACGTTCGAATCCTGTCGGTTCCATATCACCACTTACACTGTGGATATTGGCAACTTTCATGTGATCCCTCTTGTAAGTGGCTGATTATTGAAAAGAAAAGAAAATCAATGTCGATTACAAAATCGAACCGGCAAATAATCGTACCGTCCTGACTCATATGAAAACATTTAAAAACCTAAGAAGACTGCTGAAATTGATTCAAGGTTGAACCATATTTGTCAATCACTTGCCCTTACTTTCTGTCTCTGTCTGTCTGTCTGTCTGTCTGTCTCCCCTCTCTCTTTTTCTTTCTTTCTCTCTCTCTCTCTCTCTCTCTCTCTCTCTCGACGTTTTCGGTCTCAACTTGGGCCATGTTCCATCAGGACCTATCTTTCTGCGTCCTGACCACGTCTCTTATCACAGATCGACTCTTGGGTTGACATCTCTCAAATCTGGTACTTAGAGCTAATTCAAAACAATATCTAACCAGAGCTCAGAATGTAATCAATGTCTACGTTCTTTTCTCTCGTCACTACCGTCATCTCACGCTATACCAATTAATCGAAGTAAAATGATTACGTCATAGCCACTGACCCCCGTGGCCCTAGGAGCATTAGATAAAAAGCTTGTCGAGAAGTTATCCGTCGTGATCTGAAACATGTCAGAAACCCGGTGATTGTTTGAAATGACAATCACCAAACTGCATTTTGCTCTTCACCCTAACCCTAACCCTAACCCCACACACGCACACAAAAAGAAAAATATGAAAAACAAACCTTGCTATCAATAATCGAAAATAGATTTACGATAAGAAAAAATGGCGGAGTAGTTCTACCGGGTTAGGAGGAAATTGAGAAAGAAAAAAAAGGTTTGAAAATGAGAAAATTGCACGCACTTAATTCACCGCAAGATTTTTTTCCTTAAAAGTAAAATAAACCGATGCAAAATGGAAAAATATTTTTCTAAGAATATATGAGAGAAAACGAAAAATATATTCAGTATCCGGTTTTATCTGGCCGAGAAGAACATGCTCGTGCTGAAACAACCCCCCTACTCATCTGATCTTGCTCTGTGTAATTCTTTTATATATTAACT
This sequence comes from Sepiola atlantica, assembly GCA_963556195.1. Classification (NCBI taxonomy): domain Eukaryota; kingdom Metazoa; phylum Mollusca; class Cephalopoda; order Sepiida; family Sepiolidae; genus Sepiola; species Sepiola atlantica. The sequence goes on along the minus strand of OY744538.1, from coordinate 83,624,486 downwards.
AGCAGAGCGACTTGGCGTTGCCCAGGACCATAAGCAACTGGAAGATATTTAAAAGTGTGTCTAACATCTTTCTATTAAAATGTATCTCTCATCATCTCTTTCTTTCTCTAATATTCTTTCTATCTTTCTCTCCCTATCCGCTTCCACCTATTTCCCCTTCTCTCTCTCCACCCCATATTTCCCACTACCCTGAGAATTATTCTTATATGTTTAAATGTATTAAAAATAATTTTAAAAGATGGACAATAACTGGCTACTTAAGGGGACGGCTCGCCAAGCCTTTGTCGATATCGAACTTTTTTTTATAGAAATCGCTCCAGACAAGGCATGACGCCACTTGATGTAAGTAGCTAAAAAATACTACTTAATGGTTAAGAACTATCCAACGATAAGAGTTAGATTAAATGCTTCCTACCCAGAAAACAGCAATTCTTTCCCCTTTGTCAGAAACATCGCTCATGGAATGTGAGGACTAAAAGACAAAATTAGGGAAGCGAGAGTTACGAGACTGCCGAAAGTAAACCCAAGGCCCACTTTCTACTCTCCTTTTTTCATGAAGATATTATTTACTCCTTCTCAGGAGTTAGGCACAAGGCCAGTTTTATCTTACTCCCACAAGTAAGATGTGACCCAAGATCAGGTCGGGAAAGTGGGGGTTGAAAAGCCAGCGCCCGTGGAAGTGAGCACTCTGGTCATTAAAAATTGCCTGGGCAATAAGCTTACTCCTCCACAAAGAGGGGAGGCAAAGCCTGGGAGGGTGGACCTCCTAGAACTGCACAGGACAAACCCATTGACCGGCGTAAATCAAGCCCCGAAGGACAAGACAATACCAGTATGGGGTGCAGTATCCATCGGAACAGATACTACACTTCGATCTTGGCCAAAATGCCAACAACCACGCAGGGAAGTAGTTCCGTGTTAATATGGTCCACAAACGTGACTATTCTCGCGTTAGTTTTCAGACATATCTTTATATATTGGAGTTAGTAAAGCCCTATTTATACAGGTTTCGTTGCATATGATAAGCAGTGAAACGCTTGAGTTTTTTTCCACCAACCTTTTATTGTCGTTAACAATTATCGATTCGTTTTTTTTTGGAAAGAAACTATGTTCATGGAAATTCTGTTTGGTGTTAAGTACACAGAGAAAAAAACGAAGAGGCGACGAATCCGGTGCAACTCATGAACAAAACAGAAGAAATCCATAGAAGAATGGTAGGTAAACAACCAGAGACTGTTAACCAGAAAATAAAAATACAAGGGGAAATTCAATAAGAAAACAGTGAAAGCAGATAATATTATTCAGAATATTACCCAACGTGTTCAGAATAATGCCCAAAAATGCTTTGAATTTCAAAAATCAGATCTGAATTGCTTTAATAAAATTTAATAGCGGTGTTTATAATTCTAGTACCCGGTAAATTAATTTCTATGCAGATCTTTTTCGTGAAATCGTTTAGGGTGTAATTTCTTAGGTTTCAATTAATAATTTTATAAATTAATAATTTGCCTATGCATAACATCGCTAATTTCAGAAAGGTACGGTGTACAAAATCTGCATCCACACCTACCCCCCTCCAAATACACCGTCTCTCTCTCTCTCTCTCTCTCTCTCTCTCTCTTTCTCTCTCTCTCTCTCTCTCTCTCTCTCTCTCTCTCTCTCTCTCTCTGGAATTGGCGACGTTATGCATAGGAAAATTATCAAATTATTAAATTATTGATTGACAGCTACGAAATTACGGCCTAAAAGATTTCTCAAACAATATCTACATGGAACTTAATCTGCAGGGGACAAAAATAATAAACACCGGCATCAATTTAAACGAAAGAAAAAATGTCGTCTGCTTTTCAGCTTTAATGCTAACAGTGTTTTTGTTTTTTGTTTTTTAAATAATCACTCAATTTGTTTGCTTTAATAAATGTGTATGTTTATTCGTTTCAATTATCGGGTGACAGTATTGAGTGATGGGTGTTCAATTAATTTGTTTTATAAATTGCGAAATTAAATTTGACAGCAGTAAATGGGCATCGTTTTTTGAGTTGTGGAAATTTCTGAATTATTCAATAATTCTAAATTGTGAAATTTAAGATTTCTGGTGTACATCTAAATCCATCTCTCTCTTCTCTCTTTTCTATCTCTCTCTCTCTCTCTCTCTCTTTTCTCTCTCCCTCTCTCCCCCTCTCTCTCTCTCTCTGTATTTTGTTATATATCTGATCGTAAAATAATTATATATATATATATATATATATATATATATATATATATATATATATATATATATATATATATATATATATATATATATATAGGGTGATTAGAAAGTAACCCTATATTATTAAGTGCTCGTAATTTATCATTTAAATATAATTTTTACAAGAAATGAATATAATAAGGAAGTGTATAGCATGGGGTTTTATTCAAAATTCGATATCGCTGCCAGCAAGCGCCACAAGCTTCTAAAGCTGCCTGGAAACTGCATCAACTGATTTCACAAGAAACTTTTTTTACTAATGAGTAAACACTTGTCAACGCTAAAAACCACTCGAAGATTAAGGTCAACAAGATGGATAGATTGACAGATGAATGGTGATGAATACTATGAGAGGATTGAAAACAGCAGCCGACCCAGAAAACAGTACGTTTGTCCCGTGGTCAAAAACATCGCCCGTGGAATGTGAGGACTAAAGAAAAAAAAACGCATAATTCATAACTCTTGTTCCGTCCATTCATTTCGTGTGAGAATTATATTTCAGTAATAACTTACAAGTAGAACGTGTTACTTCCCAATTAACTTCCTGCACTGAAGATTGCGTAAGTATGAAACATTGATGTCTGTAGGTAATAAATAATTAATATGTATTCATAAATATTATTAAAAGCCCCCTTTACTAAAGGCTCGGCACTCTGAGTGAGTTTAATAACAAACAGTACAAATAGCTTCATGCAAGATCCAAACACAGTTTGTTGATCACTATAACTGCTCGTGTAAATTAGCCGCCGACTCGCTATTTACAAAGTTAAATTCCTCTTTAATTATTAACTAATTCCCTATGGCCGAGGGGTTAACGCTCTTGACTACATATCAGTGGCGATTTGTGATCGGAGTTCGAGCCCGCCAACCGTTGAAAATTAACTTCCTGCACTGAAGATTGCGTTAGCATGTTCAATTTAATATGCATTCACACCCGTATATATACCCCTTTCCTTTTTTTGCCATATATGTAGCAAAACATGGTTTAAGTAAAAATATGTTTTTTTAGCAAGAATGCTGCAGAAGGCCATTTCAATCAAGATAATTTGCGTGACTTAAATAGGATTTTTAATATTTAAATAATTTACGATAAAAATGGAGAAATGACAGTTAATAATATATTTGATGTTGTCAGTCCCCAGAATACCACATACTCTAGGTCCGATGTTGGAGAATCAGCAAAATCTTGATCAACAGTGCTCTTCAAAGTGCAACCATAGACAGTTGTGTCGTCTGCGTGGACACTGATTTGACGTATAACAATTTATTAGAAACGATTAAATAATTTTATGTGTCCAAATCCGCACTTTTAAGCAAGTCACACAATTTTATTAATATAGATGATGTGACCTACAATACATAGTTCAATGTGGCTGGTACCACACAAAATGGTTGTGAAGGGTCAGGGAGGATGGGAAGATCGAGAAGGGAGAGCATCAAGCTGCCATCCACTAGAAAGGGAAATTGTGGGCCTTATTGCCCCTCAAATTACAGAGAAGACCAATGGTAGTTGCCAGCAAAAAAATCAATGTTAGGCGACTGTAGCGATAAGGCAAAATAATTTGCAACGGTTATCGAAAGAGATGGAGAGCGTTGTGAATTTGGGGAGACGTGTTACATCGCAGACTACAGAGAACACCACCGGTGAGCAATCACTGATGATCACTTGTGTAAAAAAAAACAGTGAGTAAAATAATAATAATAATAATAATAATAATAATAATAATAATAATAATAAGGAAAATCCTTGAATGCGGAAACCTTTTCACATAAGCTACGAAGACTAACCAATCACATGCAAGGTGCAATAGGAAGAAAACAAAATCACAAGAACTCAAGGAACAGAAACTGCAAAAAAATGTCATAAACTAACACCACCCACCCCACAAAAAGTGATGGCACCAGCCCCGGCTAATACCACGCAAAACAGACGTGAAGGGTCAAGGAGGATGGAAAGACCGAGGAGGGATAGCACTAAGAAGACCTCCGCTGGAAAAGTGCGGAGAGCACTGTGACATTGAGGGGCTTATTGCCATCCAAATCCCAGAGAAGGTCAATGGTCGTTACGATGGTAAGCGTCTGTTGTGATAATGCAAATTCATTTGCAGTAGTTATCGAAAGAGGTGGAGAGCACTGAAAATCTGGGGAGACTTGTTGTCACTCAGACTCCAGGGAACACCACTGGTGATTATAAGTGTGAGAACTCCTTGTGAGTACATAATAATTATTAATGATAATGTTAATGGTAATTGGTATTATTTTGCTTTAGGCACGAATTCTTGGCAATGTGTATGTTTATTTGTTTCATCTTCTTTTTTTGTGTTTTTTATTTTTTTTCATTTTTTCTAGTCAATCTGATGCATGTTTAAAATGGATTTGAATTTTCCAATCTCCTCTAACTAACTAGAATATGTTGCCACTTGAAAAGATAGCTAATTAGTCCGAGGTATTCCGGGCTAGAACTCGTCATTGAATTCTGCTAATGTACTTGCAAGAGAGATATT
>OY744538.1:83609731-83612231 GCA_963556195.1 Sepiola atlantica | reverse complement strand
GCACACACACAAACACACGCACACACACGCACACACACACGCACACACACACGCACGCACACACACACACGCACACACACACGCACACACACACGCACCCACACACACACGCACACACCCACACACTCACACACACACGCACACACACACGCGCGCACGCACACACGCACACACACACACACACGCACACACACACGCACACACACACGCACACACACACACACACATTTGTCTTTATTAGAGGGAGATGACAACTATGGTAGTAGATAACACAAGACGCACATTTCGATGTGCATGTCGGATCCTCGGTCACAGCAGGCGTTGACAGAATATTTTTTGCATAAAAATCGCCAATTATTAAGTGGGCTTTATTATTTTAAAAGCTCCGAAGAACAATCATCACGATCGCATGTTTACAACCGTCTGTGTCCATCCTACTTAACATTACCTATCATAACTTTTCCATCAGCCTTCACATTGTCGTTTTTTTTTAAGTTACGAACGAGTACAATTACATTTTAAAAATTTAGTTATTTTGTTTTAATTCTTAAAGAAAGATTTTTATTTTTATCAATCTTAGTTTTTATAAAATTATATAAATTTATATTAAAAAAATTGTAATAATTTTTTTAATAAATTATATGTATCAAATATATAACATTATTGCAGCTTAAATTTTAAATATATAGCTAATTAGCATTTAAGCTGGAAAATCAAAGTTTGATTCAGACTAGCCAATTTTGATTTATTGTCATTGTGCCATGTTATTGGCAACAGGAAGGTGCCTGCGACTAAGTGGTTAACGACACAGACTGACTATATGGGTGTGCCAAGTTCGAATCCTGTTCGACCACAAAAAACACTTTCGCTTAGTATGTTTGCAACCTTAACGAGGTTACTTTAGTAAGTACACGATGTCTTTATAGAAATAATTCTAACTAGAAAAATATCAGAGACACTTATGCCAACAAGGGAATCATCCAATTCATACGAAATGAATAAATGAATTGACAAAAACGTAACGTACTTCGCTGCAATTTATTTGAAATACTTAATCTAGTTCCGCGGTTTTCTAATAAGAAGACATTCTTAAATAAGCACCTTATGGAAAAATCAGCTAAGATGAATACACTTTCTTTTAGTTTGAATTAGAGTTCCTTATTCACATCTAAACTTAGATACCGAACCTAACAACAATTGGTGGTTATATAAACGTGCAGTAGGCTGCATCTTTTAGAAGTGCATGCGAATTGCAGACGTTGCTGACCAGAGGAAAGAGAAGGGGGGAGGCACAGAGGAATTCTGATTTTATATTTTTAGCCACACAGAATCTTATTTTTCTTTGAAATTAAATAAGTGCCTGGTAAAGCCAGGGAGTCATGCTAACACCAAAAGTTAATGTTCTTAGATGGGCTCTATGATAAACCCTCTTGTGTAGACTCTATGACAGTTATCTCTAGTGAGTATATCGAGCGGTCAGCCTCGGGGTGGTCGAATGGTGACCAGTGAGAAAGAATAAAATTCAAGAAAGGATTCCAGGAGATGGGAAGGGGATGGCGGCCTGGCCCTCTGGGCATGAGAGGCAGTTGGTTTTTTAGAGGGATGTCGATCAGTTGAAGATGGATGCCTCGCCATGCAAGATGGACTCATTGGGGCTCTTAGCTAAAGGATTGTGCCGAATCGACTTATCTTTTTTGGTTAGGCAAAAGTCTCATTTTGCAAGACTGCTGTTCAACTTGTGGAATACGAATTTCAACCACCATTTTTTTTATTTACTTGTGCTTGGCTAAATCAAAGTGACGATAACATATTCAGAGATAATAAATCTTACAAACAGTTTCCACACTTTAAAACTATACAGGTCAGGTTAATGCATTCGGTAAAAGTTATTTGCTATATATTTTGTTTGTTTTCTAATGTCTCGGCTGTTAAGTATACTGCATGAAGGCCCCCAAAATGGCTATAAAAATGTGTCATTAACGCAATATGGAAGCTAAGTACTATTTTTTCGTCTTGAAACATCCCTTATGTATTGAAAATCTAAAATGACTCCCGACACTTAGTAAGTATATATTTTCATTATGAAAATTAATTTGATTCATTAAAGCAACGAAGTGGATAGTTAGCGTCTATCTGTTCTTTTGTGTGTGTTTTTAACAACAGGGTTCAATCCTTTTCCTTTCTTTAAGGTTTTACTTGTCGTAACTTATGGTTGTGAAACAATGGACATGCAAAGAATGATTGTTTTCTATTTGTTTGTTTTTTTGTAGTTATTGTTTTCTTGTCTTTGTCTACATGCACCTTTTTTCTGAAAATCTTTTATTAGTCCTCACTTATAGCTGTTGAACCAAACATACCTGGGACTAGCTGGATTCGAACTTGCCAAACCAGGTCGCCAGTCCGTGTCATTATCAATTAAATCACCGCCACCTCCATTCTCTACCCCTCCCTCTCTCTCATTCTTTTCCTCTATTTCACTCTCTCACACTTCATCTTATTC
>OY744538.1:83492231-83607231 GCA_963556195.1 Sepiola atlantica | reverse complement strand
TCTAAAAATTCAACGAAAATATAACTCCGTTGGAGGTTCATAATAAAAACGTTAAGAAATATTCTAAAAATTCTACAAAAATATAACTACGTTGGAGGTTCATAATAAAAACGTAAAGAAATATTCTAAAAATTCAACGAAAATATAACTCCGTTGGAGGTTCATAATAAAAACGTTAAGAAATATTCTAAAAATTCTACAAAAATATAACTCCGTTGGAGGTTAATAATAAAAACGTTAAGAAATATTCTAAAAATTCAACGAAAATATAACTCCGTTGGAGGTTCATAATAAAAACGTTAAGAAATATTCTAAAAATTCTACAAAATATAACTCCGTTGGAGGTTCATAATAAAAACGTTAAGAAATATTCTAAAAATTCTACAAAAATATAACTCCGTTGGAGGTTAATAATAAAAACGTTAAGAAATATTCTAAAAATTCAACGAAAATATAACTCCGTTGGAGGTTCATAATAAAAACGTTAAGAAATATTCTAAAAATTCTACAAAATATAACTCCGTTGGAGGTTCATAATAAAAACGTTAAGAAATATTCTAAAAATTCTACAAAAATATAACTCCGTTGGAGGTTCATAATAAAAACGTTAAGAAATATTCTAAAAATTCTACAAAAATATAATCATCGAATATTTAAAAGAAAGAAAAGAAGTGAAAAAAAAATAAACAAATAAAGAAAAAGAAAAAAAGGAAAAAATCTTCCAAGAAGAAAAATTACAATAAAAATTGTAAAAAACTTAATATTTTAAAGATGTGTAGGACTGGTAAAAACAAAACATTTATTTGCAGATCAGATCACGTGTAAGGTTATCAAAAAATGCTTCAGATTATCAATTAAGTTGCTGAGGTAGGAATCAAGCATACAGGTTGCTATATGCGATTTTTGTTATCCTTGATTACTTGTGAAATCGTAATGAACAGTGAAAATCTCAATAGAAATTATTATGCAATCCACCGGCCGGTGATTGTTTGCTGAACCGAACGAAAGAATAACAAACGAAAGAAAAGATTATTTAAATAATAAATAAAGAAAAGTCAACAAAACATAAAATTAAAGAATTAAAGTAATTCGGGATGGAAAAGTGTGCACTGCGAGAGATGAAGAGGGAAACCTCTGAAACAAGGGGAAGTATTGAACTGGGCAAACAAACGGAGATGAGGACACATGGCAGAACATGATACCTATAAACATTTGGGAGTTCTGTAAGCAGACACAATCAAATAAACAGAAATGAAAAAGAAAATTGGAATATAATACTTGAGAAGAACAAGAAAACTCTTAGAAACTAGATTATATAGCATGGATCTATTAAAAGGTGTAAACACCATGGAAGTAGCTAAAGTAAACTAAATTATATAGAAATCTAGTAAAGGAAGAAACACCGAGGGAGTATCACTAGAACGATTTTTTGACCAATCATAGGATGGAACAAAGAAGAACTGAGACATCTTGACGAGATTACTTGGAAACTAATAACCATACACAATGCACTGCACCTAAAGAATTATATTGACAGATTCTACATAAAAAAGAGAGAAGAGGAAAGAGGACTTGTAAATATTTTTTTCAAGGGAATTGTCTCAGAAAATGCATGAAACCACTTGATGTAAGGAGCTAACAAGAACAAATATGATTATCGCAAAGATAGGAGATGCCTATTGGCCTTAGTCTTAAAAAGACAAGGTTATAGGTAAGAGGGAAACACTCATCAGGAGGAGAGTTCGACAAACCTGCGGTTCTTGGAAAGAAGCTACTGGAATAGGAAGCTGTATTACAACGAGATATAAAAACAGCGAATTGAAGGAGACCACTAGACTAACGAGGCAAACGAGCTGGAACAAAAGAAGCAGGAAATAAATCACATAATTCCGAGGAACACATGCCATAATAGTATTTATAGAAAAGACTGAGACTAGCAACATCACGTCTGTGTGAGAGAGATAGAGAGGGGATGCAGAGAAGAAAAAAGTAGGGCTGATAAAATTATAGATACGTTTTTGCACCTTATCAAGAACCCTCAAATGGGGCAGCGATCTACCAGCCTAAATATGACAACAGTACTCCATACATGGTCTGATTGTAGATTTTTAGAGATAGAGAATAACCTCGGGTATGAGAAAATGTTTAGAGTGATAGAGAGAACCGACTTTACGAGTAGTAGAAAGAGCAATGGATCTAATGTATGAACTTCAATAAAGAGTTCATGAGAGAGAAAGACCAAGAAGTTTCAGAGTCGATTTCTCCTCAAGAGCAGAGCCATCCATGAGAATCTCAGGAAGTATAGGGACACGCCTACGATTGATATACAAACTATAGAAGACTGTTTTAATGACACAAAAAAGAATTAGAAAAATACATAACACAGAAAGACTAATCACTACCAAAAGAGACACCGTTAAAGTGAACAATACAGGGAACAGAAAAACGAAGAACTGAACGAGAAAAAAAAGTAGGAAGATAAACGGATGATTCGTAAGACTGACAAGAGAAGAGACTCACGAAAACACCTGGGCATGGCTACGAAAAGGACACCTAAACAGAGAAGAGGAATTGCCACTAAGAACCACACAGAACAATGCGATTAGAACGGACAATATCAAAGTTGAGATCTACAAAACCCAGAAAAATAGCAAATGAAGACTCTGTGGACAATAAGATGAAACGGTAAATTACATAATCCGCGAATGCAATTAACTAGCTAAAAATGAATAAAAAACAGACACAATTCTGTAGGGGAAAGTAGTACACTGGGAACTATGCAAAAGGCTTAATTTTGAACACGCAGACAAATGATACACGCACAAACCGGAAAACGAAAACCACAACATGCTATGGAACATGGAGGTACAAACAGATAAACTCATCCAGGCAAGGAGACAAGATGTCCTATTAGTTAACAAGAAGGAAATAGTTCCAAATCGTAGATTTTGTCGTCCCAATAGATTATAGTGTGTAGAATAAAAACGAAACAAATAAACGGAAGTTGCCAGAGAACTGAAAGGGTTATAGAACATGAGGAAAGTCAATAAAATACGAATAATTGCAGGCGCACTAGAAATAGTCATGCAAAACAAAAGAAAAAAGAAATTAGAATCAAAGAGAAGAGTGAGACCTACAATAGACGGAAATGATTAAACAGCTGAATATTAAGGAAACCCCTCGAATGCGGAAACCAACCACATAAACCACGACACTAACGATCCACATGGGACGTACAATATAAAAAAATGTAAGAACACAACGCAAAACAAAGAGAACTGAAACTGCCATAAATATCATAAACTAAAAAACTCAAAGACACACACACTGGTATGGCATCAGCCTCGACTGATACCACACAAATGATTTGAGAATAGAAAGACAGATAAGAGCACTAACCAGACCTCCACTGGAAGGGTGCAGATATTACTGAGACATTGTGGAGGCTTATTGCCCCCCCCCCAATATCAAATGACTAATGGTCGTCCTCAACAATAAATCAATAGTAAGCACCTGTTGCTATAATGCAAAATCATTTGGAATTTTTGTCGAAAAAGATGGAGAGTACTGGAAATCTGTGGAGATTTGTTGTCACTCAGACTCGAGCGAACACCACCGGTTGCTGTCAGTGTTGACGACCTGTGCGGGAACTCCTAGATGATGATGATGATGATGATGATGATGATGATGATGATGATGATGATGATGATGATGATGATCCAGACCTCCACTGGAAAAGTGCGGATGATTGCTGGGACCTTGGGGAAGCGTATTGCCATCCAAATCCCAGAGAAGACCAATGGTCTTTACCAGTGAGAAATCAATGGGAAGAGGTTGTTGCGATACCGCATGGTTATTGTTACACCGGCCATTCTAACAGAAGAGAAACTACACCGGTTCACACTATAAATAGTGCGAGTAGACAATCACCAGGGAGAAAAAGGACAGTATTGTAACTGTCTAGCCGAGTGCCAGTCAGTTTCCTTACCTTTGTACCTTTTATGTTAATACACTTGTTATCTTAACCCAACCTCGACTTGACTTCTTCTTTTTACTGTTGGACTACTTCACAACAGTTATTTGCGGTGGTTATCGAAAAGAGGTGAAGAATACTGGAAATCTTGGGAGGTTTGTTGTCACTTAGACCTCTGGTTGTTGTCGGTAAGCAATCACTGACGATGATCTGTGTGAGAACTCCTAGTGAGTACAAATAATAAAAATTATTATGATGATGATGATGATGATGATGATGATGATGATGATGATGATGATGATGATGATGATGATGATTAATATATGAAAAGTTAAATAACTTGCATAATTTTATGACATGAGATGAATATTAACGCGAACACTGGCGAAGCATACTTTTCCGTCATTTTTCATGGAGGATGTACACTAGTGAAAGAACAAAGAACGAAATTAAGAGAAAAAGAATAAAAGAATAAAGTAAAAAGGAACAAAAAAGCAAATAATTTGAAGGAATACCGAAAGAAAGGGTATGTGACTGTGGCTAAGTTGTTAACGACACGGACTGACAACCTGGGTGTGCCAAGTTCGAATCCAGTTCGTTCCACAGAAATACTTTTATTTAGGATGTTACAACCTTCACGTGGTCCCTCTTGCAAGTACACGATGTCTTTCTATAAATAATTTTAACTAGAGATATATCGGGGAAACCAATGCCAACAATAGAATCATCTGATTCCAACGAAATGAATGAATAGAAGAATGAAGGACTTAATGTAAGTAAGAACAATTGCAACAGAACATAGAATGAAATGAAGAAAATAGAACAAATAAAAGAAATTAGAATAAGACCGAAATAAATCAAGAAAAAACATCAGAATTTAATAAACAAATAATCGAAAAAAGACTCTAAGTTTCTTGGAAAGAAATTTTAAAAAGACGGAATCAACTATCAAGAAATCAACGTTAAAAACCAAAAATGAATAAATGGAACCAAAAGATAAAAGAATGTGATTCCCCCAAATTAAAACAAATAGCTAAAACGAATGCCAACCAAAAGTGACAACTTGATTTTCGAAGCCGTTTTCGTAATTGTAATCGCAAAGCCAAATGTATCTGGCGGCAGATTCATTTTTAGAGGAAAACTAACCATGTCTCGTAAATCATATTACGACGTCGCTTTTGTGTTCTTTAAACTAACGAAGCTGATGAGTTTCCGTTTGAATGAGTTTTACCAACTGCTTATTTGAGCCTCTGTTTTAAAAAGAGACTCATATTACAGTTAGCTCTGGTGTTGCCCGTCGGTGACATGGCTGTCACTCAGGTCGTATTTTGAGCCTTGTGTAAACAAATGTTGTGCTGATGGGTCGAAGAAGTACTTCAAGTTCCGATATTGGTCCAGTTTTTGAACCAGAAAAAAATTACGTTTATTCAGCTTTTTTCAGCTGTTTACCTGAAAAGCCGGAAGATGCCGAAGCGCTTATGTTATCAGAAGGCGAGAAAAAATACGACAATTTGAATTGTAAATTGATTACATCGTAAATTAATATAATGACGCGCAAAAAATTCCTACGACATGTTAAGGTAATTGATTAAAGAGAAAATCTTCCCAATTTGGGAAAATGACTGCAAAAACTTTCTTTAAAAAAAGTTTAAAACGTTGTTTATTTGTTTATCTTCTTTAAAATCGTTCTTGCGTATTTTTCATAGCTTCGCTTTAGATGACAAGATTGTTGCTCTCTATAAGTAATGATTTCTGAGACGCTCTCCATGAAGATGCATCCGATATGAGTTGCTTGTTTTTCCGGGTTCGGGAACCAGTAAGATATCTTGCATACATGGCAACGCAAAACCATTGCCCACAAGTATTTGATACATTCGATCGTTTTCATAGATAGTTTTCTAAACCAGGTTTAAATATTAATCTCTTATAACAGGTTTTCGGACAGTGTTGTGCGTATTTTTCATAGCTTCGCTTTAGATGACAAGATTGCTGTCCTCTATAGGTAATGATTTCTGAGACGCACTCGATGATATGATTTGTTTGTTTTTCCGAATTTTGTTCTGTCGCATTGCTATGTATATTTTTTAATTGAGAATCTTTATGGGTTTCTCATGAGTCCATAGAAGAAAGTTCTGATATTGAGATGCAAATGTCGGTTCGTCTTTTGCCGAACGAAACGGAGCCGTAATTTTTCCAAAAGTGTTTGTCAAAAATGATTCGTAAGATAAATACAATATTGGCTTTTGGAATGTATCAAAATATTGTTTACTTATATATATATATTTTTTCATATATATTTTTTTATTTTTTACCCCCCCCCCCCTTTTTTATTCCCTTTAATCTTGAATTCCCTCGTGTTTTAAATCTCAACGGTCTTATTACACTAAATTCAAATTTAAACAAACACACACAACACACTGAGCAAATAACGCGTCCCAACAAGAGTGTCATGTGACTTCACATTTCCAAAACAGATGACAACAGAAGCTGAAGAGAGCCGGATGGGTAAGACCTTCCGTGCTTGAAACCGACGGTACGAATGTTGTACTAATTTTTCTGTACCAGAATAAATAAATATTATGCTCTTAATTTTTAACTTTAATTCTTAATTAATCGAGCACTCTGCTGGGATTTTTCCTACCATTCTACAAAGAAGTATATATATATATATATATATATATATATATATATATATATATATATATATATATGCGTTTTTTTATATGTTGACGATCATCGAGATTTCACTTGATACATGTTCAAATATAATTATTTTTTATTATCAATGGGTCCAGCTTATCAAGGCCAGAAGTCTATTCGAGGATAAGGGTTAATTTGTTTATCAGGTGAACGGTGAGATGACACCGTGATGATTGGTAACGATGGTTGAAATTGGGCAGAATTTTATTATTTAGAAGGAGGGCTCAAGAGGAATTTGTTTACATTGGACTTGAAAACGACTACGTTGTAGTCAACTAGGAAGCAGCCCCGCAGTATTGTGCTCCACATACGGATAGTTCTAGTAAAAAATATCTGTCTATGGAAGCTCCGTTTTGTTTTAGGTACACAGGAGAAGAAAGGGAATTTATTTACAGTGGTTGTAGCTAGACGAGTTTTTGTTGTGAATTTAAAGTAATAACACGGACGCCACAAAGTAGATAGAAAACATTTATTCGTTGCGAACCCTACATAGCTTGCTTAGTCATTGTCTCCATGGAAATGTGGACAATAAACTCTGTAAAAGATTTGTGCGGGGGTGTAAGTTGATCGAAACGTCTTACATACCGTAACGGGGGAGGGGGTCGAGCGCACACGTGCTGATTAGTGAGTTCATCAGCAGCCCGGCCGAGGAAAGAGAGGGTTAATTTTCTCTGCATCACTTTTTATATCACGGATTGTAGCGCTTTCTACCATCGCAAAAGAGAAGATCATTACGGACTGAAACGCCCTCTGGTGACAGTATGCGTAAATATGTTTAAAAAAGAGGTAGGTAATGCTACAAACTGATATGAAAAAAAAATTAGAATAACGGTTCCGTAGATACCAGCAGAAAAAGATGAATCGATATATACGAACTCGCTGAGATAGATAAGATTATGAAAAGATGGGCCAAGTTGAAGTTGCTTCTAAAATGATATAACTCCGAAGGAAACACCACGAAGAGACGACAATAACTACTTTCGCCTTAACTGACACGAAGAACGTTCGCTTTGATTCTGTCTCTTTCTTTGAGATTGCTGCGCGTCCTTGGCACCATATTTTCTTTTCTGACTCAGCGCTTAACCTAAGAGCTGAACATGAAATAGTGCCTTCTCATTGAAGTCGTAATTGCATTGCGTATTTTGAAGGTCTTCAAAATCGAAAAAAAAAAGAAGGAAAAAAGATAAAATTATTTTACCTTTGCATTCTCCATGAAAACAATTTTTTGATTTCTATTTTCTTCTGGTTCTTCGCATTTTTCTCGTTCGGCTCCTCCTACTTCTTCGTCATTCTTCATTTTTAACCTTCTCATTCTAATTATTATTGTGGCTCATTGTTGTTGTTCTTTTTCTTCTTCCTTTTTCTTCTTCCTTTTTCTTCTTCTTCTTGATTTCTCCCCGGATTCGTATTTTTCAACAAATGCAGTTCTTCTTCTTCTTCCTTTTATTTCTTCTTCTTCTTCTTCTTCTTCATCTTCTTCTTCTTCTTCTTCTTCTTCTTCTTCTTCTTCTTCATCAAATGCAGTTCTTCTTCCTTTTTTTATTCTTCTTCTTCTTCTTCTTCATCACATGCAGTTCTTCTTCCTTTTTTATTCTTCTTCTTCATCAAATGCAGTTCTTCTTCTTCTTCCTTTTCTTTCTTCTTCAAATGTAGTTCTTCTTCCTTTTATTTCTTCTTCTTCTTCTTCATCAAATGCAGTTCTTCTTCTTCTTCCTTTTCTTTTCTTCTTCTTCATCAAATGTAGTTCTTCTTCCTTTTATTTCTTCTTCTTTTTCATCAAATGCAGTTCTTCTTCTTCTTCCTTTTCTTTCTTCTTCTTCATCAAATGCAGTTCTTCATCCTTTTATTTCTTCTTCTTCATCAAATGCAGTTCTTCTTCTTCATCCTTTTATTTCTTCTTCTTCATCAAATGCAGTTCTTCTTCCTCTTCCTTTTCTTTCTTTTCCTTCTTCATCAAATGCAGTTCTTCTTCTTCCTTTTATTTCTTCTTCTTCTTCATCAAATGCAGTTCCTCTTCTTCCTTTTATTTCTTCTCATTCTTCATCAAATGCAGTTCTTCTTCTTTCTTTCTTCTTCTTCATCAAATGCAGTTCTTCTTCTTTCTTTTTCGTTCGTTTTTCTTCTTCATCAACAAATGCAGTTCTTCTTCCTTTTTTTCTTTTTCATCAAATGCTGTTTTCTTTCTTCTTCTTCTTATTTTCTCTTCATATTTCTACTTCATTTTATTCTCCTCCTACTTCTTTTCTTCTTTTTCGTCTGTTTCTCCTCCTCCTCTTCAGATTTCTTTTCTCCTTCTTCTTCTACTTTCCCCATCTTTATCAACATTTTCCATCTTCTTTTTCTCCTCCATTACTTTTTACGCTTCCTTTTTTCTATTTCATCTATATATTTTGTTTTTTCTTCGTCTTCTTCATATTATTATTATTATTATTATTTCACTCTTTTTTCCTTGTTTGTTACCGTCGTTCTATTTAATCTGGACTGTTTTGTATTTCTTTTTACTTCTTTAACTACTAATATTACTACTACAACTACAACTACTTACTACTGCTACCACTATTACTACAACTGCTAACTACCACTACTAATAATACTACTAACACAACTTCATCGTCGTCGCTTTTCTACACATTTTTATACCTTTTTTATTCAAAATAAAAGTTTCAAAATAGTAATAGAAAAATGAACATAAGCGATTTCTTGCTAGAAAATAATAAGTCTTTATTTAAACGAAATATTAATAAAAAAAAAGGCTTGCTGCTTAAACATATGTAAATTATATATATATATATATATATATATATATATATATATATATATATATATATATATATATTTATATATATATATATGTATATATATATATGTATATACAGGGTGGGCAAAAATAAAGGTTCTATTTTTAAAAATTCATAACTTTTTTATTTATTGATTTTTTTTGATTTTTTTTTAGAATAAGTAAAGGACCCCTTCCGAAGCAAGCATGAGCCGTATTAGCCCTAAGGAACGTACCCTCATTTAGAAAACATTATTTTTGCTTAAAAAACTCAAAACAGTGTAAAAAACAATACTTTAGTTTTTGTAAGTTTTAAGAAGTGTTTTTCGGCTAAAATTTGTATTATTTATTTCAAAAAATCTCGGAAGGGTCAGTCTACACACACATAAAGTTTGGTGAGTTTAACTTTTATTTTGTGGAAGTTATTCAAATTCAAGTTATTCAAATTTAAAGATAGGACCCTTATTTTGCCCCACCCTATATATGTATGTATATATGGAAATATATATATATATTTATGTATATATATATGTATATATATATTTATATATGTATATATGTATATATATATAAAGGCTTTCTGCTTAAACATATGTAAATAATATATATATATATATGTATATATGTATATATATATGTATATATATGTAAATATATATATTCATGTATATATATATATGTATATATATATTTATACATTTATATATGTATATATATATAAAGGCTTGTTGCTTAAACATATGTAAATTATATATATATATATATATATATATATATATATATATATGTATATATATATATGTAAATATATGTATATGTATATATATATATATATATGTAAATATATGTACATATATATATATATGTATATATATATGTATTTATATGTACATATATAGAGAGAGAGATTTATATATATTTATATATTTATATATTTATATATGGATATATATATGTAAATATATATATATGTATATATATATATTTATATATATGTATATATATGTATATTTATGTAAATATATATATATATTTATATATATATATATATATATATTTATATATGTGTATATATATGTATATATATATATATATATATATATATATATATATATATATATATATATTGTATGTGTGTGTTTATAGATTGTGTTCTGTGATGCCATCCAGTGTTGATGAATTTAAATCGTCAACGACTTCCTGGAACAATGCGAAAAACGTTCTCTGCGCGTTTCTCCACCGTCTTTTTAAAATGTTCTTCTTTCTCCAGCGTTTTTGTTCATTGGCTTTTCACATTTAAGGATGATCTGACGAAGAATCGAAAACGTTGGTGAAACCTGTGAAACCTATGGAACATTTATTTCTTCATTTTATTTATTTTAATACAAAAAAAACATCAGGAAAATTGAAAAAATAAAAAAAGGTATAATAAAACAGACGAATTCTGTTATTTTTAACAATGTTAGCATAATTATATATACTAGCAAATATATGCTCCCTTCGGTCGCATATTTTTGCTAGGCTGCCGCATCAGAAATGAAGGCTCACGCGTAAACCAATGGAGCCCCAGTCATATTTCTGTGGTGGTTAGACATTGATTTTCTGTGTTTATGACCAAGAATATTTTTAGTTGAAAATAAAGAAAAAAAAAAATTCGACCCTACCCCGATTTTTGTTGTACCCTCGACTATAAATAGAAAGACTTGTAGTTTAAAAAGAAAGTAAATTTTTTTTGTACCCCCCTCAATTTTTTTATATTACCAGTCATTAGACTACTTTTTAGTTTAGAAAAAAAAAAAAAATTTTTTGACCGCCTTCCCCCAATTTTTTTGTCTTCCCCCCTCCTATACATGTAAATATTTTTAATTAAAAAGGAGAAAAAAACAAACCTAACCCTAACTGTAACGACGGGGTCAAAGTTAGCGTGGGTCCTAAAATGAAAAGGCACCAAAAAATCAAATACAGTGAACGCGTGCGCGTGTGTGCGTGTGTGTGTGCGTGTGTGTGTACCTTTTTTTAATTAAACAATTTGATTCTACAATCAGTTGTATAGTTTTCCAGTACAATGTGTTAGTTTATTTTGTTGACATTAAAGAAAAAAAATCACATCTTTTTTTTAATAAATAAAACATGGAATCATAAATTCTGTTGAGGTCGTGAAAAAATGATAATATTGGATATGAAAGTATTAAGAAATCAAATACAGTAAACAGGGAAAAAATTTTAACTCTCAGAAAGAAAAAGTTTACCTAGACTGTGTGTGGGTGTGTTCTTTCGCACGCGCGTTTTTATATAGTAATTTTTAAATCAATTATTATTTTAATTAAACAATTTGATTTAATAAATTTGTGTTTTAAAACATAATGGCTAAGAATAAACAAACTTAGGACGGTTTTAAAAATGGAAAACTGAGCACGGTGTTTGCCAGCATTGTTGTTTACATGTTTAACGTGCCAGATTAACGTCGGCTGCTTAATCAGATCGCCATATTTAATTACCGGAGGGAGGGAGGGCATACTGATTGAACAGCCAATCGTCTGCTTAATCAGATCGCCATATTTAATTACCGGAGAGAGGGAGGACACTACTGATTAAACAGCCAATCGGCTGCTTAATCAGATCGCCATATTTAATTACTGGAGGGAGGAAGGACACCACTGATTAAAAAGCCAATCGGCTGCTTAATCAGATCGCCATATTTAATTACCGGAGGGAGGGAGGACACCACTGATTAAACAGCCAATCGGCTGCTTAATCAGATCGCCATATGTAATTACCGGAGGGGGGAGGGCACTACTGATTAAACAGCCATTAGGCTGCTTAATCAGATCGCCATATTTAATTATCGGAGGGAGGGAGGGCACCACTGATTAAACAGCCAATCGGCTACTTAATCAGATCGCCATATTTAATTACCGGAGGGAGGGAGGGCACTACTGATTAAACAGCCAATGGGCTGCTTAATCAGATCGCCATATTTAATTACCGGAGGGAGGGAGGGGACTACTGATTAAACAGCCAATCGGCTGCTTATCAGATCGACATATTTAATTACCGGAGGGAGGGAGGACACCACTGATTAAACAGCCAATCGCCTGCTTAATCAGATCGCCATATTTAATTACCGGAGGGAGGGAGGGCACTACTGATTAAACAGCCAATCGCCTGCTTAATCAGATCGCCATATTTAATTACCGGAGGGAGGGAGGACACTACTGATTAAAAAGCCAATCGGCTGCTTAATCAGATCGCAATATTTAATTACCGGAGGGAGGGAGGACACTATGGATTAAAAAGCCAATCGGCTGCTTAATCAGATCACCATATTTAATTACCGGAGGGAGGGAGGACACTATGGATTAAAAAGCCAATCGGCTGCTTAATCAGATCGCCATATATAATTACCGGAGGGAGGGAGGACACTACTGATTAAAAAGCCACTCGTCTGCTTAATCAGATCGCCATATATAATTACCGGAGGGAGGGAGGACACTACTGATTAAAAAGCCACACGGCTGCTTAATCAGATCGCCATATTTAATTACCGGAGGGAGGGAGGACGCCACTTATTAAACACCCAATGACTTTGCAATTTTAACAGTACTCGCGTTGAAATGGTTTAGAAAACACGCCGATTATGATGAAAATGACTGTAATTAATTGTATGAATAATGTTTATTAATATAACCTCATCAGAAAATATTGTAAATACATATGTAAATTTGATAACAGCAGTTATAAGTGTATATTTGTAAATATTAATTTAATTGAAGGTTTAAAAGAATGAGTTATGTTAATAGCAAAACCCATCTGGTGTCTAAGCGACTTTTAGTGACAGTATATAATGAATTTCAAAAAGATTAATTTCAGTAAAATAGTAATACTGGAGTTTCGGCTTCAGACAGACAGACAGATACATTAACTCCATTATTAATAGATATATATATATGTATATATATATAGATGGCAAAATCAATGCTAGATATATTGTTGTCTTTTTTATTTGAAATGTTATGTTTAACTAATAAAATAGCTATCATTAGAAAATCAGACATTTAAACTCTTATATTTTTTTTTACTTCTTTCTTGCTAGCAACATTTTTATTAAATACATTAGTCACCTTTGCTAAAAGTTGAAAATACGTCCTTGTTTTGATGACGTCGATGTAATTTCTGTTCCAAGAGTGTGCGCGCGGCTGCATAGGATACGCAAAATTATGGATGTCTCTTGTTACTTAAAGCATTCAAGATTTGAATTAGTGACGGTTATGGAAAACAAATATATATATATATATATATACTGGGTGGCGCAAAAGTCACATATTAGTTTGAATCAGTAACAACTGATTCAAACTAATGCGTGACTTTTGCGGGATTGTTTGGCGAGCGCTTAATTAGCAGATTTTCTGAGTTTAACTGGTCTTCACGTTCACCGGATTTAACAGCCCCTGACCTTTTCCTTTGGGGTTATCTCAAGGAAAGGGTATATGTAGACAAGCCTATAACGATTCAAGAGCTTAAAAACAATATCAGACATGAAATCCAAGAACTAGAGCCAGTTATTCTAAGGAGTGTAATGGAAAATGCCCTAACTAGAGCCCGTCTTTGTGAGGCCGAAAATGGTGGCCATTTAAAGGATATAATTTTTAAAAACTACTGCAACAAAATTACCAAGTAAATATATTATTTATCAGAAAAGCCTAGTTTCTATTACCTTAACAAACCAATGCGCGACTGTTGCGCAACCCTGTATTTATATATAAAGATATATATATATATATATATATATACACATATATATATGTATATATATATACATATATATATGTATATATATATACATATATATGTATATATATATATATATGTATATATGTATATATATATATATGTATACATATATATATATATATGTATATATATATGTGTGTGTGTGTGTGTGTGTCGAGAGAGAGATAGAATCGGGGGAAGGGCGGAGAAAGAGGTAATTCAATTTGACAGTTCTTTTGAATTCGTGGTAAAATATCAATTGAATTCGTAAATCTGAGAATAGTTGGGAAGAAAGAAAAAAAATTATCGAAGGGCCAAAAAAACATGACGTCCATTGATTTCCGATGAAAAATATCCTTATTTTCCTGTCCACCTGTCAATTTTTGTAGAGCAAATCTAATAATCACCTTTGATTATTTTCGGGTAAGAATCGATACCCCTCCCGCCTCATCCAAGAAATCCTTCAATTATAAAAGGCGATCGTTTTCTCCCGCAAGGAAGCAATTAACTCTGATCGCCATTAAGACGGGCCACAAAACACTTTCTATTCGCTCGACAGTTTGTCAGCAACTTCATATCTTCATTTCAAAATAACTTTTGATTTACGTCTTGGTTTTCGTTTGTTCTTCGTATTTTAGCGCTCAAACTGATCTCAGTTCAAATCAAATTTAGTCAATCATTTCCACCAACAAATTTTTGAAAACAATTTTTTCCACTTCTATTTTCTTCGTCTTTTTCTTGTTCTTCACTTTTCGCTTTCGATTCGGTGTTTACTTTCCTTCCTATCGCGGGAAGATGTGGTACAAAAAAAAAATCGAATGTCGGCAGAACAAGCCAGCACATCCAAAATTAGGGGCACCCTGTCCTCTTAAATATTGCCTGGACAGCCTCGTCGGTATTTCCCGATCAGGGCGCCTCAGACGGTTTGCTATAAACTTGCCCAAAGATGGAAGGCGATGCCTGGGAGGGCAGATATCCTAGGATTTCCCAGGACTAATACAACAGCCCGACAAGTTGTGATACAAAGCCGGAAGGTCGAGAAGATCAAGCCAGCGTCCATAAAGAAGGGGCACTCTGGCCTCTTAAAAATTACCTGGGCAGCCTGGTCGGTATTCTCCGGTCGGGGCACCTTAGGCAATTAAATATAAACTAACTCCCCTCCAAAGAGGGAATGCAAGTCCTGGGAGGGTGGGCTTTCTAGAATTACCCAGGACTAATACCACAGCCCGACAGACACAGGGCCATCGAGTTGGCCCAGTTTTTTGGAGGATTGGGTATTTATTTCCTTTCCACCGTAAAAAGATGTGACACAAGGCCGGAAAGTGGGGAAAATCCAGCAAGCGCCCTTAGAAAAGGGGCACTTTGGCCTATTAAAATGTCCTGGGCAGTCTTGTCTGCATTTCCCGGTCGGAACACCTGAGGCAGTTAGCGATAAACTAACATATTCCCAAAGAGAGAAGACAAGGCCTGGGAGGGTGAATTTCTTTGGATTACCTAGGACTAATTCACAGCCTGACGGATAAAAGGTCATCGAGTTGTTCCAGTCTCTATGGGCTGATTGTCGAGAACGGATCCTCGACTGGTATATACCGGGCTGATGTCTTTTTTCGACTTACTCCATTTTGTAGCCTTGTTGTTATTATTGTACTTCTTTTTCGTCGTCTGTTTCTTTAATTTCCTCCTTATCTGCTCCTTCGCGCTCTTCTTCTTCATCAAATTATCTTCTTCATCAAATTCTCTTCTTCATCATCATTAAATTCTCTTCTTTTTCTTCATCAAATTCTCTTCTTCCTCAAATTTTCTTCTTCATCATCAAATTCTCTTCTTCTTCATCAAATTCTCTTCTTCTTCATAAAATTCTCTTCTTTTTCTTCATCAAATTCTCTTCTCGATCAAATTTTCTTCTTCTTCATCATCAAATTCTCTTCACTTTCTTCATCATCAAATTATCTTCTTCTTCTTCTGCATCAAAATCTCTTCTTCATCATCAAATTCTCTTCTTCATCAAATTCTCTTCTTCTTCATCATTAAATTCTCTTCTTTTTCTTCATCAAATTCTCTTTTTCATTAAATTCTTATCTTCTTTTTCATCAAATTCTCTTCTTCTTCATCAAATTCTCTTTTTATTATTATTATTCCTCCATCCGGGCGTAGTAAAAAATGACGAGAATCGAAACGAAATAACCGTTCAGAATAAATAAATAATGAAAAAATAAACTAATTTTTAAAACATTTTTATCATGATATTTTACGATCAATCAAAATTTGAAAGTCATTTACATCCATTCCATATTTTTAACACTTATCTTCGAGTGGCTGTTGGCCTTGATAAGTGGTGAATCATTGGTAAAAATATATCAAAACACTACACCAATTATAAGCGACTCATTATAACCAATTAAATGAACAAAGGTTTATCATACAACAGTTGTATTAATAAGTGGGTGCAGCATTGTAAGTTCATGCCTTTTCAATTGAACTCGAGTCAACGGTATATATTAGTGGCGACATAACAACTTAAACATTTTTTTTAACAATTTAAAAAAATACAATTAGGGAGACAATTGAACTCAAGTCAGCGGTATATATTAGTGGCTACATAACAACTTTAAAAAAATTTAAAAATAAAACAAAATCAAAACACTTTAAACGGGTAAGACAATGAATCGCTTAAAAAGATACGTTTTTTATTTTTCTATATTACGGTCTATATTAGTGGCGACATAAAAACTTTACAACATTTTTAAAAAAATTAAAAATACAAGAAAATAAAAACTATTTAAACTTGTAAGACAATGAACCGCTTAAAAATGTACGTTTTTTATTTTTTTATTTTACGGCCCATCAAACCTTTGAGTGTTATTTACAAAACATACCTATTTTTGTTGTAAGATATTCGAGTGGGTAGGTTAACAAGTAGATCTATTAGCTAGTTCATATTAGTACATATTTGTACATATTAAGAGTGATGTAGGAAATACTGTAGATGAAAGGTCAGAAAAGATCAGAGGGTTAACACTTATTGCATAAGTTAGATCGTGAGAACAAGAAGAAATGACACAGTATATGAATAGGTATAGGCATTTAAATATAATATACGTATAATAGAAATATGTATATAAGTTTATATAAATAGATAAAAATAAAATTAGGGATACAATTGAACTCAAGTCAGTGGGATATATTAGTGGCGACATAAAAACTTTACAAAATTAAAAAAAGTTAATTTAAAAATAAAACAAAATCAAAACACTTTAAACGTGTAAGACAATGAATCGCTTAAAAAGATACGTATTTTATTTTTTTCTATTTTACGGCCCATCGAACTTTTGGGTGTTATTTACAAAACATACCTATTTTTATTGTAAGATATTCGAGTGGGTAGGTTAACAAGTAGATGTATTAGCTAGTACATATTAGTATATACTTGTACATATTAGGAGTAATGTAGAAAATACTGTAGATTAAAGGTAATAAAAGATAAGAGGTTTAACACTTATTTCAGAAGTCAGATCGTGAGAACAAGAAGAAATTACAGAGTATATACATAGATAAATGTATATAAATCTCATATACATATTATATAAATATGTATATAAGTTTATATAAATAGATAAAAATAGGGAGATAAGATAATATTCCCATAGTTCGGCCACAAATACGAAATATCTATTTTAATATATTAAATGAATCTTTGGATTTTTTAATATTTTCTAATGTTCTTCTAATGTTCTTTTTTTGTATAAACTCGCGTATGCCATAAACTCTTTCTTTTTTTCAATGTTCTTATCTTTTTGTTTTGCTGGGGTTGGGGCATCCTTCTGGATTTCATACATTCACCCGCTATTTCAGATACTCTAACGGAGAGATCTTTTTAGAATTCTAACTGTCCCTTAAAGCACAACTGTTTGTATCTCGCTTGCGCTTGGTTCGACGGGTATGTTTTCACGGGAGAGAGAGAAAGAAAGAGTAAGAATTACTGGTGAAACATTCTCCTGCTATGTTCGCTACTGGTGTCCATTGTCCCGCCACTTTTAGGGTTTTGTGGAACGCACTTTTATTCACACCCGCCTTCGTTGAGGGTCAATAACAAGACGATGAAAACGGTCTCAAACGGTAGTGACATCACTTCCCTTCTATTTCCCTCCTCCCATTTTCGAGGGACTTCTCCTACTCCCCTGCCTCCCACTGTATTTTTGGAACTTCTCCATTCGCTCCCTTCCCTCACTATCAAACAGTTGGTCTAGTTGAAAAGATGTACCAGTACCAAAAAATACAAACAATTTATTGAAACAAAATCATAATTAAACAAATTTTAAATTACTCGTGACAAAAAAAATTATAACAGTTTTGTCATTATATTTCTTCGTCAAAAACAGTTTTTTTCATAAAATTTTACATCGGTGACTTTTTTTGGTTTCTTGCTTCACATTCTGTTTCATTTTTTTTTGTTGTTGTTGCAGCGCTTCCTCGTTATTATTTTGACGCCGGTTTGTTTTCATTCGGCTTATTCCGGCTGTTTACGTAATTCTGCGTCGGCAAACGTCGGTTTTACAAACTGTACCAGTACCTAATATGTAAAAGAAAGTGACTATTTTTCGATACGTGTGTCAAGACTATCACATTTGTAGCCTCTTCCTCTGCCTTTTGGTTAGGAACAAGGTGTAGCATCAGTTCTGATGCTGCACTCAGTCTATTTTCTCCTCGGTCAGTGAATGAGAAGTCCTTCTAGACTGAGGCAGTTTTTAGTTTCATTCCCATCCAGAGTGCCGGTTTTTTAGAGAGCTGGATTTTACCAACATTAAAACCCGACCTTGTGTCTAACTCTTCCCTTTTGGGGGAGGCAAGTAAATAAGATCCCATGCGTAGTCGTCATGCATGTAGGTTCCCATATGCGAACAGTCAAAAGACTGCTGGAAGACGCAAAGCGTGACAATTTTCTGTTTACATACGTATGAAGACAAAATACACTCAAGTATTATCATATAGCATGTAGAGGTCCCGAGTATTCATTTATAGATAAGTGTTTTTAAATAATTGTATAGCGCTGATTTCGAAAACGTAGTCGACTTTTAACCGTCATGTATCATTTTTTTTTTTTCGTGAGGAAATTATTGTATAAGATGTGATGTAATTATGTTCTGGAGATGTCCATGGCATCGTTCCTTCCTGATTATGTAACGAAATGGACGGTCATTGTCCGAACATCGGACATAGAAAAGAGTGGTCAATAAGAGTCCATATGAAGGTTCTGAAAGGAGCAGCATTAATGAGCCATTAGCTGGCAGAGATGGAATTACATTCCAACCACTTCGTATTAAGTGGGGTTTAATGAAGCAATTTGGCTCTGCACAAGGCAATAGGCTGCTTTGTTTATATCCTTTCCAGGGATTAGCGAACAAAAATTGGAAGCTGGTATTTAACGATTGAGTACAGATTAGAAATCTTGCCAGGGAACCAAAATATTGTACTCGGTCAATTAATGAAACAGAGGCAAAAGCCCGGAATTCGTTTAGCGACGTTTTAATCAAATTCCTTGGAAATAGAAGGCATGGCAGCAGTTACGTTGAAATAGTTAATTAGTAAGTCCTGTTCAAATTGAATTTGGATAAGTACATTAAAGATTCTGCCAAGTCTGCTGCAAAGAAGGTAGTCTCTCTCTACCGGACTAGAAAAAGCCCATGCATCAGTTGAGCGAAACGTTGAGTTTCAGGTATTCCGTTTATCTATTTTACCGTGTACAATCAGATTTATGTTATCCTTTTATTGTCAAATATAATTTTATACTCATTTTCATTCTCAACGTCTTTAATTTTTTCATTATAATTTACATAAAAGTGTAACAGGGCGGGAGATAGAAGAGAGGGGAGGTGCCGATTTATGCGGGTTAGCGTTAGGCTTAGGATTAGGGTTTGGGGGTTAGGGTTAGGGAGTTAGGGTTAGGAGTTTTGGGTTAGGGTTAGGGGATTTTGGGTTACGGTTAGAGTCAGGGTTAGGGTTAGGGGTCAGGGTTAAGGGGTTAGGGTTAGGGTTAGGGTTAGGGTTTGGAGGTTAGGATTAGGGGGTTATGGTTAGAGGGAATAGGGTTAGGGTTAGGGAGTAAGTGTTAGGGGATTAGGGAGATAGGGGTTAGGGTTAGGGTTAAGGTTTGGGGGTTAGGGTTAGAGTGTCGGTGTAAGGGTTCAGGTTAGGGTTAGGGTGTGGGGGTTTGGGTTACGGTTAGGGTTAGGAATTGGTGGTTAGGGTTAGGGGGTTATGCTTACGGTTAGTGTGTGGTGGTTAAGGGGTTTGGAGTTGGAGTTAGGGTTAGGGTTAGGTACCGCTTTATGTAGGGGTTGTACAGTATTATTTTGTCATATTTAATAAAAAGTAAATTGAAAAAAATAATCAGTAGATCAAACGATATAATTCAAAGTTATGCTCTCCGTTATATGCAATCATTATGGGGCAATTTTATTCTTGGCTCGTGTTATAATGTACGTATAATTCTCAACCGAATTTCAAGTCTGAAATGCGGTCAAATATGGCACAGTTGTTTGGCTCCCGGGATTCTCGTTTGGGCCAACGGGGAAGAACTTTCCAATCACGGTGCGTTAATCGCACGTTGGCGTCTCATGTTTATAGATTGTACTTTAAAGGATGTTAAAATGATTTACGTTTGGTTCAAAGACAGACCGAACCGATTTGCGAATGGTGAATGAAATCTGAATAACAGAGTAATTTAAAGATCTTGCTCAGTGTTGAACACCGCGAGCACCGATTCTTATTAATAAATAGCTTATTTACTCGATGTTGCCCGAGAGAATAAACACACACAATTGTTAAGCTATATAATAATGTATGGTTTAAAGACTTTCCCCTTCTATACCTAGTATATTAATATATATATATTTATTCGCGCCTACCGACCGTTGAGAATTAGTTCCTAGACTGAAGATTGCGTCAGCATGAAACATCGATTTCTCTACGTATTTAAATATTTAATATTTATTTATAAAAATATTATTGTTTATCAGCCCCCTCCCACAGAGGCTGGGCACTTTCGAGGAGCTTTAATAACAAGCAGTACAAATAGCTATATGCATGGTCCGACGTTTCGTAGATCACTCTAGCTGCTTGGTGAGTAGTCGCCGAAAACCGCTATTTACAGTTAAAGTTCGTCTCTATTTACTAACTAGTTGGCAATGGCCTATGGGTAAGATCCTCGACTGCAAATCAGTGGCGATTTGTGTTCGGGGTTCGCGCCTACCGACCATTGAGAATTAGTTCCTAGACTGAAGATTGCGTCAGCATGAAACATCGATTTCTCTACGTATTTAAATATTTAATATTTATTTATAAAAATATTATTGTTTATATATTTATATATACATTTGGGGAAGTTCATTTTCTTAAGCATCTTTGAATTTTAATATAAAGATAGAGGCAAAATGCCTTCACTGAGAAAACCATGTGTTAGATGCAGATAATTTATTAAATCAAAATAAAAAAAATAAAAACATTTTTTTTATGGTTTTCTCAGTGAAGGCATTTTGCCTCTATCTTTATATTATATATATATATATATATATATATATATATATATATATATATATATATATATGACAAATTAAATAACACTAATTAAAGTTAATTACACTAAAATTATACATTCCAAAACCAATTTTTAAAAAATAAAAAATATTCGAAGCTATCTACATAAAACACAACAAACTAAAATTAATAACATCATATATGAAACCAGTGGTAACATTTTAATATGCTTAACGTGATACGATTTTGTTCTGTGATGCCATGCAGCGTTGCTGACTTTAAAATCGCCAACGACTTCCTGGAGCAATGCAAAAACGTCATATGCGCGTTTCTCCACCATCTTTTTTAAAATTCTATTCTTTCTCCAGCTTTTTTGTTCATTTGCTCTTGACACCAGAGGATGATACTGATTTAGTTGGTCCGTATATTCTACAGAACATTGACGAATATATACAAGGGATGTGTGGAGGTTTATATATGGGTGATGCATTATTCTTCGTTAATTGTAACAATAGAAATTTGGAAAAATCAAAAAGAAGACTTTATATTTCTTTCGTTAAGTAGTTAGAACTCAAAATAACTATAGCAATTAATAATAATAATAGTTAATTTGTTTGAAATAACATTAAATCAAATAAAAATAACATTTAATCGTACTACAGGGTGGGCCAAAATAAGGGTCCTATCTTTAAATTTGAATAACTTGAATTTGAATAACTTCCACAAAATAAAAGTTAAACTCACCAAACTTTATGTGTGTGTAGACTGACCCTTCCGAGATTTTTTGAAATAAACAAAACAAATTTTAGCCGAAAAACACTTCTTAAAACTTACAAAAACTAAAGTATTGTTTTTTACACTGTTTTGAGTTTTTTAAGCAAAAATAATGTTTTCTAAATGAGGGTACGTTCCTTAGGGTTAATACGGCTCATGCTTGCTTCGGAAGGGGTCCTTTACTTATTCTTAAAATTTTTTTTTAAAAAATCAATAAATAAAAAAGTTATGAATTTTTAAAAATAGGACCCTTATTTTTGCCCACCCTGTATAAACATACTTTATACTATATAGATAGAAACTCTTGCCATCCACAGACTCTGCTAAATGCACTTATCCCAAACATTTAAAGATATCTTCTAATGAACACAGATTCAATAATAACAAAACATTTTATCAGTACAATCTGGATATAATAAATAAATTAATTTTGTTTAAATGCATCAAATGTTTAGAAAATTTGTAAAACATCTGAAATGCTTTCAGTCAGCCTTTTTTCACGCTATCTTTTGAATGGCGGGATATATATATATATATATATATATATATATATATATATATATATATATATATATATATATATATATGTGTGTGTGTGTGTGTGTGTGTGTGTGGGTGTGTATATATCTACCCAGCATCTTCTTTTGCAGGCAAGTATTGTGTAATATAACATAGAACTTATGTCTGTATATTCTTTGGTAGATCTTTCAATAGTCCGAATCCGTATCTTAGTTTCAGGAGGGGGGGGGGGAAATTGGCCTATGAATTTGCCATAGTTTTGATTTGTGTCCCAAGTACTTTCAGACTCATCCGGGTCAATCTCCCTCTCTCTCTCTCTCTCTCTCTCTCTCTCTCTCTATATATATATATATATATATATATATATATATGTGTGTGTGTGTGTGTGTGTGTGTGTGTGTGTGTGTGTGTGTGTGTGTGTGTGTGTGTGTGTGTATTTTATGTATCCACATAATATTTTATAAGGAGATATATGTACCAATTTTCACTATTTACTTCAACAGTGCTCGATATATATATATATATATATATATATATATATATATATATATATATATATATATATATATATATATATATATATTGGTATTTATTATAGAGTGGGGGATTATCTTCCGTGTTGTGTGAAACAATAAGCTCGGACCTATTTTGTAATTATCTGATATTACATTGGATGAAGCTTAATCGAAATATTTTCATGGTCGGTGCTCGACTGAACTCCAATCTCCGGTTCCTCCCTGTATGACATTCACAGTAAGAACTCATCTAACTACCACAACTACAAACAGCTACTTTGTGTACTTAGAACCAAATGGAACTTCGTAGAACAGTTTTTATTCAAAAGGCTTCCCATCTGAAGAACGTCATACTTCGTGACTGCTGACTACAACATAGTCGTCTTCAAGTCCAATGTAAAAGGATACTTGTCGCGTCGTCCTAATAAAATTCTGCCTATTACAACACTTGTTTCCTATCCTCACATAGTATTTTTGATTATCCAAATGACAATCAATTAACTTCTCGAGTGGCTTTTAGCCTTGATAAGTGGTGACTCATTTTCCTTTCACCTACGTAAGAACTACACTAAAGATCTGGTAATTTGTTTAATTATTCGATAAGTATACATAATATAATCCGTTTCTCTTCACCAAACTTCGCGAACTACAAATTCAAAATTGCGCCCGATTCTGTTGAAACCTAATGTGGCGAATAAGACGAGCAAAACTATCGGAAAGAAATGAAAATAAATTTGATCTTGTCTCAGTTTTCGTAGCAAAATACGCCTTCATCAAGCATGTCAACGTTTGGTTCAATATACCACTAATCATTGAAAACGAACGCAGAAATCACGAGAGCAACCTGGTCATGGGAAAACTCAAGCAAAACGCGCCCAAACATTTCTTTAAAATTGACTGATGGTATGTTATGAAATTTATGTGTGAGGAAGTTTGTCAGTGGACGCAGATAACATTGACGAATCACAGTATCACCACAGAGAAGATATGATCCAATTACGGTAGTTCCAAAAATAGCAGCCATAACGATAACTCTTGGATTTATTTGAGCACATTCCTCCCCTGACCAATGGGGATTTGCATTCACCCGATATAAGGATTAATGTTTACTCAATTCACGGTTCAAGTACCAGTTGTATTACTATTACACATGATACATTTAAAATAAATAAAGATATGCTTTCTTATATATATATATATATATATATATATATATATATATATATATATATATATATATATATATATATTTTTCACTTATAAAATAGTTCATTCAGTGAAGACCGGGGTTGTTCCAATAAAAACAAGCTCGATGATACTCGATTACAGAGTACAGAGCATTTATATGCGATTTTATGAAGGCTTACCAAAGCATTCCTTTCAGGACACCAATTATCACCATTAAAGATATTTTTTCTTACAAATATTATTTATTCAAATTAAATGTATTTTCCTACACGTGTTTCACTACCAAGCAGGTACTTGCTTGACAGATCATCAGGGAAATTAAATGTCTGGAATAAGGGTTTCAACTGCCGACAATACACAATGTGGCGTTGCAATAGTTGAGGTCACTTAAGAAGAGAAGAGGAAAAAAATAAAAATAAAAGTTAAAATTAAAAAACAAGAAAGAACAACGATAAATAAAAGAAAGTCCTAGAAAAAGTCTTAGAAAAGTAGCTCGTGTATTATTTCTTCCACCAAGCCAACAAGCAAATAATCGATCCCAAATGCATTCAATAAAGCCAAAAAAACGGAACAATGTGCGATAATACACTTTCACGTGGGGCGGCACAATGATGAAAAAATCCCCCCCCCCCAAAAAAAAACTAAACCATTCTAGATACCGCTCACAAGTTACCATTCCAATCCAATGACAGTATGCGAATTCTAAATCTAATTAATCACAAGGAAAAGCAACATAAATGTTCGTCCGGAATGCCAGCGGTCAGACGAGCCTTATTTCAAGGGCTGACTTGTCCCCCTTCAAAATAAACACACAACGAGTTGAACGTCAATCTCGCAGAAACTCTCCTTTATTTTAAGAAAAATCTTAATTAGTAGATGGAATCTATTTATTCAAAATACTGTTTCTAAAAAATTCTATTATTAAAATTATTCTTTATAGAAATTAATTATCTAGTGTCTGGGACGTCATTTTACATTTTGGGAAAATATCCTTCATTTAATTAACTTCCGATTATTATCGTGTTGTTGTTTAACGAAGCGAAAAAAACCTATCCCGCAGAAATTATTTTTTTTAAATTATTCATATATCAAAAATAAAATGTTATTATAAAAAAGTTTTCTATAAAAATCTAGTTATTATTTTAAATAATTTAAAATATTTCCTTAACGGCTGTGTCTGTTTGTAATTCTCTGGGGAGAATATTATTCTATATTCCATAAATAAATATTACTACGGAATATCGTTATCAGAAATCTATTTTCTATTTTAGAAAAACATTTTTTAATGGACGGGGTTATTTTTTGCCACTTCACGGGAAAATATCACTTTAACTCGTTAAATGACGTGAGACTTTGTTATTACTAATATAAAAACCCTGTACAAAATACTTTTTATAAAAATCCAATTGTTTCTATTTTTAGAAATTAAGTCCGTGTCGGCATGCATGCTTTTTTAATTATTTTTTCCTTAATTATTTTTCCCCCATTTCTGCCACCCATTGTTTTATTTAATTTAATCTAATTAAAAACTAATTTAATTCAATTTAACCTAATTTAATTAAATAGTGATAGCATCCAAGTTGTTATTTCTTATTTTTCACATAAAATTACTTGAAATTCCCAATGCATTTCGTATAATATATCTATTTCTGAGAATAATTGTGATTTATTATTTATTATTCCATTATCTTTTTATATGTTACAAAATTCCCCCCTCTATTCTGCTGAAGAAGTATTTACTATAGTTGACTATCAATGGGCCTTATTCCGATGGAGTTTTCCTACCTTATTACCCCAACCTAACTCCCGAGCCTCCGCTAATAATCGAATCAAGTCATATCTTAGCATAAGTACGTGTTACTAACTCTTAGCCTCTATATTATACACTAATTATTGCCCCAGATTGCCTCCGGAAGGGCCCATGCTGCCTATCTCTGCTGTAAGTTTATACTTCCCCCAATTCCCCTCCTATCCAGGTTTTAGGCTTGATAACAGGTAACGGTTTCTATGCAGACAGCATTGTAGTATTTCCTGCCTAGCGTTCAGTAAATTATCTCTAGATGTCATGTAAATGAAAGTAAATATGTGACAGCGAACGGCTGTTGATATAAACAAACCGTAGAGACAATAATGAACTTACATCGGTTAATAAATAGTTGTTAACAGTCGGATCTGTATTTACAGTGACTTTTTGGCCCTCTCTCTCTCTCTCTCTCTCTCTCTCTCTCTCTCTCTATATATATATATATATATATATATATATATATATATATATATAAACAATAACAAATAACTAACGTATATATATATATATATAATTCTTTTAGATATTGTTCGTTCTTTTTTTAAGCATTGAATGAAAAAGTAATAAAATGACGATAGAAGCCCTTTTTACAATGCGTGACAAATTTATTTATTTTTTATTTTTTTCCAATTAATTTCGGAGGAGACCTCCATCATCAGAGATATATTTTAACTCTTTTTTTTATAAAATAAACAAACATTTACTTTTGTTTATAGGTAAGACGTCCTGGGTTTGTGTGACGTTATCCGCTAAGATGTAATAGGCGGATTTGAGGAGAAGAACGGAAAAGCCAGAGCATGCCGGGAGGTTTATTCTTTTAGATATTGTTCGTTCTTTTTTTTAAGCATATATATATATATATTTTTTAAGCATATATATATATATATATATATATATATATATATATATATATATATATATATATATATATATATAAATCTTAATCACTTACGAAGTGAGACAATCGAAATAATAGTAAGCAAAAAAACAACGAACGCTGCAATTACCAATAAAAATAATTATATAAAAATACATTAAATATTTAGTTGATAAAAATCGTACATATTTATAGACAAACGTCTTGGTCTAGTGGTAAAGACGCTGGACTATAGACATCAATATTGAAGGTTCGATCTTTGTCTAAGTTAGCCATGCTGATGGCGTCTGTGAGCCAGAAACACATGTCCATGTATAAAATTAATAAATATATATATATATTAACGTAAAATACGTCCTATAAACTTAAGGGCGACTGAATCTTAATCACTTAGGAAGTGAGACAATCGATATAATAGTTAGCAAAAAAACAATGAACGTTGCAATCACCAATAAAAATAATTACATAAAAATACATTAAATAGTTAGGTGATAAAAATCGTATATATTTCTTATATATATATATATATATATATATATATATATATATATATATATATATATATATATATATATATATATAAATACGTTAGTTATTTGCTATTGTTTTTCTTTTGGGCGATACCAACCGGTGTTTTTTTACGGTGCGTTTCTATTTTTCGCTACTCTGAGCGTTTTTTTTTATTATTTAAGAATATGCAAATGAGCGCATTTTTCCTTATTTAATTTATCCTTAATCGTACATATATTGTTTTTAATTAATTAATTTATAAGCTAATTAATTATATACAGATTTTTATAATTAATTCACAATGACGGCTTATAGTCAGAAACGCGGTTTCATGTGTAACTTTTGTGCACGCAAAAATTAATTTGTAAATTAATTATAAAAAACTGTATACAATTAATTGGTTTGTAAGTTAATTAATTTATATATATATATATATATATATATATATATATATATATATATATATATATATATATTGTGCGTATTTAGGCAGCAAGTTTTCATTTAGGCAAACGTTGTTGAATAGCACGGAGTGTTTCTGCTTTATGATCTTTTTTTAAATTTTTTCCATCTTCCGAATGGTCAACTTCGCACCTCGATCAAACTGGTGTATGAAGTTTCCGTAGTTTTGTTGTTCCATCTTCTTTGCGAGTACTTTCGATTTGATATCCTCAAATCATCTTCAGGCGTGTTAGTGTGAAAAAAGAATATGTATTTATATACGAAGTTGACCATTCGGAAGATGGAAAAAATTTTTTAAAAGTTCACAAAGCAGAAACACTCCGTGCTAGTCAACAACGTTTGCCTATATATATATATATATATATATATATATATATATATATATATATATATATATATATATATATATATATATATATTTGCGGACTCATGATTCGCGGTTTCACAAAGTCGTGGATTTTCAGCATAAGCGTTGTCTTAACATTTTCTTCATAAATCCGGTAGAACTTACAAACATCTTAATCATTTAAGTCCAACGAAGGCCAATATGACAAAAAAACGCTAATTATTTCGTAGGATTCATATTAAATGCAGCTCATACAAAGGATTGCTATTTAAAATTTTCGCCAACTTAATGTGCAAAATAACCTACTTACAAGCGGAAAAAGGTTAATCTACGCGAATTTGTTGGTTTTGATGTAAAAAAAAAACACATGCTAATCGACAAAAACTTAATTTTAAGTTAACTTTCAGGTATCAAAATCTATTCGTAGATTTTTGCTATTCGCGGATGTGTCTGGAACGTAAGCCCCGCGAACAGCGGTGACTTACTGTATATATATATATATATATATATATATATATATATATATATAAAATATGAAACTAAAAGTATACTTTTAGAGGATAGAACCTATAGTGAAATAGCTTAAGCTCGATATACAAGATAGAGCAATTATAAAGATAAATGAAAGAAGAGAGATTAATATGTACGAATGACAAATCTATTTCAACTTCGATTGTTCAATGCACGGTTGTACTCGGTAAAATTATAAAATAGTGGAGAGTAATAGTGTGCGTGTAAAAATATGGAGTCTGTCCAGTTGGTAAATGTCCGTAGATAAGAGGTCCAGTGAAAGGAGATTTAAAGATGGAAAACAGGGTTTAGTGAAGGCAGCGTTGAAAATGTTCAAAAATGAAGTAAATCCAATAGAAAGATGTTTAGTTCAATCATAGATGGAACGCACTTATTCGGATATAATTTTGAGAATTCGGGCCATATAAAAATACTTCCGTGGACCGAGAATGAAAGTAGTTTCTTAGAAGTTGAGAATGAGCTGTGTATATTAAACGCAGGCAGTCGGGAATTTAAGTAGTGAATTCGATCGAGTCTAAGAAAAACCTGTCACTAGTGTAAGTCGACGCACATTCGGCGCTATTTATAAGATGGTAAGCAATAGCTGACCTGGATGTATTGACTAAATTATTTAAATTATTTAGTCGGCCCTGGCGTATTGCAGGGGGAATGTGTTGTTTTATTCTGGATTTAAACCTTTTCACTGTCGTCCCGCGTATACGGCATCGCACCGACATTTAAATTGATATATATATATATATATATATATATATATATATATATATATATATATATATATATAAATACAGTATAATAGAAGGTGTCAAGAGTCTAGTATTATTTCCATAGGTTATATATATACAAGAAACATACTTTGACGTTCTTATTTTTAAATCATCAATTATCAGCTAGATTATTACGTGTTTAAAATGGTGTCCGTTTCATTCTCCCGATTTTCTAACTCACCCAACACAAAATATTTGCATATTTCTAAGCGAAGTATTTTTATTGCTTCGTACTACCTCATTATGCGCCAGTTTTGTACAAAGACTGTTATTATAAAAATATTTATTGATGTTTTCTCACATAAAAAAGTAATGGATATGTGGTTGTTAATTCCATAGTTCAACATAATTCAATCCATTTCATACAAATGCCTATTGTAAATTTTGCGAGCCACCATGCTACCCAGACTACTGAAAACATATAACTCAAATTGAACAATGGTACCTCATTCAATCATCCGCTCTATAATAAAGAGCAATGTGTATTCATATATATATATATATATATATATATATATATATATATTTATAAAAAATGATAATTTATTTCATTTTGACTACAAAATTGATTTTGTTTCACGATGGCAGTTTGAGGGGCTCCCGATCATCAGGCCTCGAAATAAAATTATGCCTGTTACGATAAGATCATAATCACACAAAGTTTTTTGAAGGTGATAGAAGTTTAAAATAAAATTAAAGATGAATAAAACAAATATATAAGTAAAAAAAAAGAAAAAGGGAAAGAAGGAAATATTAAAATATAAAATATAAGAATTGAAGACATAGATAAGAGCTACACGAGACAGAGGATTGAAACAGAAAGAGAGGAAGAGAACGCAGATATTGCCGGGTTTGGGAGAGTAGAAATATGAACGCACATATTTCAGGGATGACACGTGTTAACGCGTGTCAAAAGAGGCTCTGTCTGCGTCAAAACTACCCGTAGGAGGCAATTGACAGATTATCAAATTTGCTAATTTGCCTATGAAGAGGGGAGGGAAAGAGTGGCCCTGTATGGAGAGTAGGTGGATGAGGAGGGGGGAAGGGATAACAATACTGAACGTGCTAATAACTCCCCTGGATTTATACCCTGTGGATGTATACCATACTCGGATTATATATATATATATATATATATATATATATATATATATATATATATATATAT
This sequence comes from Sepiola atlantica, assembly GCA_963556195.1. Classification (NCBI taxonomy): domain Eukaryota; kingdom Metazoa; phylum Mollusca; class Cephalopoda; order Sepiida; family Sepiolidae; genus Sepiola; species Sepiola atlantica. The sequence continues at coordinate 83,576,021 of OY744538.1, read as the reverse complement.
ATATATATATATATATATATATATACTTAGGCAGCAAGTCATTATCTAAGCAAGCGTTGTTGAACGTCACGGATCTTTCTCGTTCGTAAATCTTCTTCGTGGGGTGCTCAAACCGTCGAGCTATCCTTCTGGTTTCAGATTACAGTCCTTAGAGTATTTCACCGATTGTTCTTAATTCGGCCATTTTTTCGAGCGCTTTCGACTTTCTAATCGTCTTCTAGGAGTATTTTTTTTAAATAAGAAGACTTGAGTTAATGTTTTATAGGTATCGTTATGGGCGAATGAAAAAAAAAAGGGTGTATGATTGAGTTGATTTTATTCTATCGTTTGTGTATTTGGTTTTATGGTTTATTTATTTTATTAATTCTTATTATTGACGTTAAACAACGGTTGCTTGGATATATATATATATATATATATATATATATATATATATATATATATATATATATAATATTAATTTTTAGTATATAATATTCAATAATTTTTACTTACATACGCTAGCGTCTGAAGCTTTCGCTCTCATCAGTGTAGGCAATTATATATATATATATATATATATATATATATATATATATATATATATATATATATATATGCAGGCGTTGTTAAATAACACGGAATTATTGCGTTTGGTGATTTTTTGGGGGTTCGGGTGTGTGGAGAGGTTTCGGTGTCTGCGTGTTTTGGACTTATTTAGGCGGGCTACGGTGGGAGCGGGGTAGCCATTAGTTTGGAGGGTGTGATGGAAGTTTTTAGTTTTTGTTATTTTGTCAGCAGCAGAAGAGCATTTGTTTGGGTGATCTCCCTTTTCAGTGATGAAAATCTATTCGCAAGGCTATAAACAAGGAAAATCTTGACATCCAACTAACCCACACTGGCACTTTTTTACGCCAACATCTATCTAAAAAACATACTAACCACACACCCGAACCCTGCTCCCTGACCAATTTCTCTATCCCCAACACTGATCTATGCTACCGCACCAACTGTGTATACAAATTACAGTGCACCAAATGCAACAAATTCTACATAGGAAACACAACAAGACCGCTACACTTACGCATCAAAGAGCATATGAACGCTCGTATATCCTCTTTCCACAAGCAAACAAAATCATGCCTCACTACTCAACGTGACATTCACGTCTCTATCAGAAACGTTGGAGACCTAAGAATCACAGAATCGATCCTCATCTCCAGAATAAACCCTTCACGAGCTCCACTCACCGTTCATTCTATAATAATCTACCCTCGCACCCACTGACCAACCTTCATATCTAATACTAATTATATTCTAATTCCACCATTTCACTCCCCCTCTAAATTTCATTATTACTTACCTCCTATATTAAACCATCACCTACTACCACCACCACACACACCAAACAATCAAGTAGCCGCCTCCCCATACGAACACCCATCTCAACACGCATTGAGCCACATGAGAATAACAACCCCTAACAACCAAACTCCATAATAATTCACTTCATAACCTGGCATTATTAATTATTTTAACAACTTGCCCTCTATCACCCCACATCTAAATACATGTAAAATGTATACAAATAATATACAAATGTAGAAGACAAAATATATAATAAATAAATAAAATAAACAAATAAATATTTAAAAAATATTAAATAAAGAAATAAAAACAAGAAGAGAAAATAAAGAATAAATAAATAAAAAATAATATATATATATATTGAGAGCCATGAATATTATAACTGTCCTGTTTTTAAATCTCCGAAACAGTTACATGGTAAACAGCTGATGATCCCCGTGTTAATATTAGACGCTTAAGGTCTCCTGTTTTTGTTTAACACTTAGATAATTACCCCCCCCTTTTTTTTCTTTTTTTTTTTTTTTAATTTTGTTTACTTATATTTTTTCATTTATTAATTTTCCAACGAATGTTAAGTCTGCAATATCTTGGATTTAGTTTGTCTGGGAATTTAAACTGCATTTTACATTTTTTTTTAATGACTCAAAGCTTCTTTAGACTATATATATATATATATATATATATATATATATATATATATATATATATATATATATATATATATAAATAATATACCTTAATACACAGACTTCTACCGACTGAATCTATAAATTAATTCGCATTCAAGACCCAATTTAATAACAGGCAGAGTTATTCCCCTTACACTGTCTGGCGATTAAAATACCCGAATTTAACTCGATTCAATTAATCCTATAATAAGTAACATATTACATTAATTCGATAAAATAATTTAATGAAACTCACAATTAATAATACTTTTTAAATATATGGTAACTAATAAATTTAATAACATTTAGAATAACAAGATTAAAAGATTAATTAATTACTTTATATTAAAAACAAAACAAACAAAAAAATACGAAAATAAAACAACAACACACAGAAACAAATAAAAATTAAAAATATATCATCAAGACTAACAGTTAATTCATCACAATACAACACATATCATTTATCTAATATTACACACATATTTTTGAACACTACATTTATATACATAACATAACTTTAAAATTTATTAATTTCTATTCTTTGCGGAACTGGTTTGCCACTACTCGCTGGCATCTATTTTAGTGAATTCTTTACAGAGACGGATTTTCTTTTGGTGTTTATTATTTTTCACAAAGGGGAGTTTTTCCCTGAAATATTAAATAAATGATTTTCAATAATCATCCGGACAACACACAAACAGCTAACAACACACTTGCTGTTACGTAAGATTTTAAGAAAAAATAAATAGTAAGTCACATTTCGATTTATTATTTTTGTTCCTTCAAGCTTACAACCTACCCTGCACTTTGCATTGCCCTCAGCTTTTTTAAACATACTACTACTATTCCCAGCAATGGTTAAAGAAAACTACGATACTTCTCTCTCTCTCTCTCTCTCTCTCTCTCTCTCTATATATATATATATATATATATATATATATATATATATATATATATATATATATCACAAAAGTAAACGAATAAGAAGGTGCCGGACGAATCCATTTTAAGTATTAAGAGAAATTGAAAAGGCAAACTCTTTTTACTTAATGCTTTTTATACCGATTTATACGTTTTCTTTTCTTTTTTTTCTTTTTTAAAACTGACCAATTTACTTTCTCTCTTTCTATTTTTTTATTTCATCGATTTAGACATGATTTAATATGAATATTAATATTCGTTCGAACACTTGCGAAGCATAATTTACTTCCGTCATTTTTGATTGAGAGTGTACACTCGTTTAGGAATAAAGAAGGGCCGTATGACTCAACCTCCACACAATATCGGGGAGGGCAAGGGATTTGATCCAATTATCGTATCTTCAAACATGAAACACGCTTACCATCGTCCTTGAGTGAATTTGAAGGCGCCGTTCGTCTAGTAACTTCGCATCATTATTAATCCGATACCCCAAACCGCGTCTCTTTATTTCACCGTTTAGATACAAGATCCTTTACTCTATAACAAAGACCAAGGTGTATTCATGTGTGTATCTCTGTTTTTATTCCATGATAAATGCCAGTATACTGAAATCATATGCCCTTAATAGGGTTAAGATGAAAATGCATATACACTAAATGTACAAAAGCAAGAAAATTCCCAAATTTTTACACTTTTATTGTCATTAAGGGTATGACTACATATCTACCAAACCATTTCATTATCACATCACTACAGTATAAATCTCTATGCATGAGTGGATGAAGTGTGTGAGGTGCGCTGAAGAAAAATTCCTACCAGTAAAATACATAGCCCTGTTGCACTCGCATACCCTTAATGGCAATAAAAGTGTAAAAATTTGGGAATTTCCTTGCTTTTGTACATTTAGTGTATATAAATTTTCATCTTAACCCTATTAAGGGCATATGATTTCAGTATACTGGCACTTTTCATGGAATGTCACTACTTTTGTAAAGGCTATGCCTCAATACAATGCCTTCTCATAACTGATATAGTTGGTAGTTTGACTAATCAATGTTTCTTCCAATATTCACAGGTAAATATTTTTTTTAATTATGATGAGGGTATATTTACTCATGATACAATTCAAACTAGAACAAATTTTTTCAAACTTTACCATGTATTCATTGCAAACAATAAATGTTGATTCAATCATTTTACAGTCAGTGTGTTTGAAAATTGACAAGGACACAATGCAAAAATATTTAATTTTAATGAAATAAATAAATCAATAAAACATTTCTGGAGCAGGGAGAAATATAATAAAGTTATTCACAATAGTAAACAATAACATATTCAGTGTACAAAGGAAAACAAAATACAACCTCTATATGTGCCATAACACAGCTGAATTAATCAAATAGCTGATGAGATATAGAAGAAAGTGCCTGAATACTGGTGATTTTTAAGGTTTTTTGGAATTTTCTGGAAAACTAAGGTATATAGTAAACTGAAATTAAAATGTCATCAATTAGACCCTAGAACCTCTATCTCTGCCAAAAATCATCTGAATCCATCAAATAGTTAATGAGATACAGGGTGGCACATAGTACGTACACTCAGATAACATGATTTCATGATTGAACTTTCTGGATCTCTGGGTTGCCTTGACTAATGATGCTGAAATTCTACACACTTATACAACCTATCAAAAAAGAATTTTGTGCAAAGTTTTAACTAATTTGGTTTATTGGTTTTTAAGTTATGATTGATCAAAGAAATGAGATTCCCAGCATAGACCATTCGTGAAGTCTATTACGGGATAGAGCGCTCTCGCGCTTCCCTTGATAAAGTTAGGTACGTGTACAGGATTCACCCCGAAAGGAAGGAACCGACCATTATGAACTTTGAAACACATCTGCTAGGTGTAAGTATTCGTAATGTGGGTTATAATTAGTTTAATTTATTTTCATACCAAGGGGTAAAAAGGGGGTATAAGCCCTTCGTTCAAATTCAGATACTTCCGAATAAACGTGAAATTTGTTCTTCTGCTGTTTCACAATGACATTTAAATATTACAGAAATGTATAAACTTTGTTATCTACTTACGTGTAAGCCGAAAATAAGATTGTGCAGAAAACATTACGCAAATTCAGCCAGTATGTATTAAATCAAAAGGAAAAAAAAAGAAGAAAACGATAATACGTATTCGTAGACATTTGAGCTTATTAAGTAGCTAAGGGAGATAACTCCATTTTTTTTCGGAAAACGTCAAAATATAAGAAAAATGTCGACATATAAATTAAATCGTTTTTTTTTTTTTAATTTAATAAATACTGGATAAATTTGCGTAATTTTTGGTGTACAGTCTTCTTATCAGCTACCACGTAAGTACATAAGAAAGTTTATACATTTCTTTAGCTATCTTTTTAAGAGAGGCCTAACATGTCATTGTGAAAAAGCAGAAGCACCGTAGAAATTTTAGGTACATGTATTAGACATCAATTAATAAATATTCCTCGGATTGTAGTTATTTTGGGGTATTTTAACTGATTTTAAGAGGGCGCAATATGGGCACAAACTGCCATTTTGAAATTGAAATACTTCAGATTTTCATTCAATTAAGATTCCAATTAAGAAAGATTCCTTGAATTTTAGTTTACTCTTAAGACCTCTTAAGCTTAAGTCGTAAATTTGAGACATTTTCTAGAATAGAAATCATGTAATGGATTTGGATAAAATTTGGAATATGGATTCTAGACATAAGGTTTTGTATCATTATATCTTCATTTTAATCTTCGCAATTGAATATAACGTGGTACAAAACTGTTCGGTTTAAGGAATTCATTTTAACCGTCCTGGAACGGGTATTCTCCTAGCTTTTAGATAAATAAATATATATTTGTCCCGTCACACAAAATTAAAATAGTAATAAACGCACCTTTATTCAAGTCTCCGGATGAAACCATTGCAAGTAGTGAGAAAAGCGAGAAAAAATAGCAAGTCAGACAACCCCCGCCGTTTGAAATAGATTCGGAAAGAAATTCTTCAATCTAACTGAAATGTCACTGGTAGGTGTTTGTTTTCCTCAGGTCATCGGAAATTATAACAATTCTTCTATTAACAATTAAATTAGTGACGTAATTACATCATGTTATATGAATATAGTTGCGAACAATAGCGAAGCCTATTTTCGGTCATTGTGCCTTAGTACTTTAATATTAAATAGAAAACTAATTGTGAAATTTCATGGAAAAGCATACGCTAATTATTATTTGCATGAGAGAGTAAGTAACTACAAAGTTTTACTTACGTATTTTTTATTGGCAACAAATTTAAATTTATTAAATAATTATCTAATTTTGAAAAATATTTTAGACTTACGTGAGATTCGAACTCGAATATTGACATCGGAAAAGACTACTTCCTTGGTAATGTGGACTCTGCCTATTCCGTTTTTGTCAACTAATCACTGCACAGGACTATATTTTAGAATGACATCATGTCGTATATTAAAATACATGTCGGTAAATGTATAGTCTTTAACTTCCTCGAGGCGCACCCGGCGTTTCTTATTTTTCATTTATATAATTTATATAAATGAGAAGAAAGGACGGGTATAATGAATTCCTCAAACAAAAGAGTTGTACACCACGCTTATCTCCCCTTCCAAAGTTTTACACCACGCTTATCTCCCCTTACAAAGTTTTACACAACGCTTATCTCCCCTTACAAAGTTTTACACTACGCTTATCTCCCCTTTACAAAGTTTTACACCACGTTAATCTCCCCTTACAAAGTTTTACCCTACGCTTATCTACCCTTACAAAGTTTTACACCACGTTTATCTCCTCTTAGAAAGGTCAAAACCAATATATGATGATACTAAATCTTATGCCCAGAACCATTATTTCGAGGCGCACCCGGCGTTTCTTATTTTTCATGTATATAATTCATATAAATCAGAAGAAAGGACGGGTATAATGAATTCCTCAAACAAAAGAGTTTTACACCATGTTTATCTCCCCTTCCAAAGTTTTACACCACGCTTATCTCCCCTTACAAAGTTTTACACCACGTTTATCTCCCCTTAGAAAGGTCAAAACCAATATATGATGATACTAAATCTTATGCCCAGAACCATTATTTCGAGGCGCACCCGGCGTTTCTTATTTTTCATGTATATAATTCATATAAATGAGAAGAAAGGACGGGTATAATGAATTCCTCAAACAAAAGAGTTTTACACCACGCTTATCTCCCCTTACAAAGTTTTACACCACGCTTATCTCCCCTTACAAAGTTTTACACCACGCTTATCTCCCCTTACAAAGTTTTACACCACGCTTATCTCCCCTTACAAAGTTTTACACCACGTTTATCTCCCCTTAGAAAGGTCAAAACCAATATATGATGATACTAAATCTTATGCCCAGAACCATTATTTCGAGGCGCACCCGGCGTTTCTTATTTTTCATGTATATAATTCATATAAATGAGAAGAAAGGACGGGTATAATGAATTCCTCAAACAAAAGAGTTTTACACCACGCTTATCTCCCCTTACAAAGTTTTACACCACGCTTATCTCCCCTTACAAAGTTTTACACCACGCTTATCTCCCCTTACAAAGTTTTACACCACGCTTATCTCCCCTTACAAAGTTTTACACCACGCTTATCTCCCCTTACAAAGTTTTACACCACGTTTATCTCCCCTTAGAAAGGTCAAAACCAATATATGATGATACTAAATCTTATGCCCAGAACCATTATTTCGAGGCGCACCCGGCGTTTCTTATTTTTCATGTATATAATTCATATAAATGAGAAGAAAGGACGTGTATAATGAATTCCTCAAACAAAAGAGTTTTACACCACGCTTATCTCCCCTTACAAAGTTTTACACCACGCTTATCTCCCCTTACAAAGTTTTACACCACGCTTATCTCCCCTTACAAAGTTTTACACCACGCTTATCTCCCCTTACAAAGGTTAAAAACCAATATATATACATGATACTAAATCTTATGTCCTGAACCATTATTTCACTTTTGATCAAAAGCCATTACATGAATTGTATCATGAAAAATGTCTAAAATTTTAGGCTTAAGCTTAAGGGATCTTTAGAAGAAATCTCAATCAAGGGAATTTATTAATTGATGTCTAATAACTATTGACCAATTCAGTGCAAATCTGATATATTTCAATTTGCAAAGTTGTGCCCATTGTATACCCCTTAAAACAACTTTAAATAACCCAAAGAAATTTAAATTTGAGGAATATTTATTCATTGATGCATAATACGTCTTGATAAGATTTTACTATAATCAGAGCTATCTGAATTTTGACGAAGGGCTTCCACCCGTTTTTACTTCCTTAGCATAAAATTAAATTAAAGTAAATATAGTCCACATTACGTACTCGTAAGGCTTGCTGTGCTCCAAAATTCATTATGACATGTAAATTGTTTATGGGTTAATCCTGTACATACAAATATATAAACATACACACATACCTAACTTTTTGGAGATAAGAAATAAAGTAAGATGTCGTATTTGATTTCAATGGATGTCATTCGTGAACGGGATTCGTTAACGGCGATTTCATGATAAAGTTGTATCAGATTTCGATCCGATTTTTTACTTTTTAAAATGTGGAACCAATCAATACAAAATGGCGACCATCTTGTTGAAATGAGATATCACTTAAATTGAATAATGGTATTTTATCCAATTTAAGTGTAAAGAAGTTTGTCAACATATGCAGGGATGACTCACCAATCAAAGTATCGTGGGTGAAATAATAATGACCAATTATCTCCAAATACTTTTAACATAATTCTCAGATATTCTGTGAACCCGCTTTTCCTTTATCAAAAAGCAGTCTGCAAACCACCAAACCTATTTCATAAGAAAATTTTTTCCAACGAAAATTGTTATGTGAAATACACTTTAGAAATAGACAGATTTTGTTGACATCGACGATCTCTCTCTCTCTCTCTCTTTCTCTTTCTCTCCTTCTCTCTCTCTCTCTCTCTCTCTCTCTCTCTCTCTCTCTCTATATATATATATATATATATATATATATATATATATATATATATATATATATATATATATATATGTCAAAGGAAGGATGAGTGTAATCCGACGTAATGGGAAAAGAAAAAGGAAAAACCAAGAGATATGTTTTTATATATTCATCAAGGTTTCGTCTTTATTGTAAGACTTCCTCAGGATGATAATTTTAAGAAAAATGTCATGCAAGTACATCGAAATATTGGGTTGACATGATGGGTTGATAAGGAAAAGTAGTAGCCGTGGCTGCTAAGAGCGCTGGACGAGGGTCGAGGCTGCGAGAAGTCAGTCAGTGGCAAAGAGTGAAATGATTAAGGATTTGTGCGTATTCTCAAAAAACAATACACAAAAACATCAAATACCAAACACCTCTCTCATAGAGAGACCTCGTGTTTTACCCACGCATTCTAATAACAAATCCATCATAAATGAGTAGAGATTAGTAGTAGTATGAAAGTATATTTATGGCAAGTAAGCTACGCAGAAACATTTATGTTTTATTCTTGCAGTATATTATGTCAAGTAAGCTATAGAGAAACGTCCATGTTTTATTCGCGGAAGAAATAATCAGGCTAATTGTCTGTTGGTTTTCCCCGAAATGAAACATGAACGTTTCTGTGTTGTTTACTTGCCATAAACTTACTTTATACTATATAGTATATTATAGTATCTGTTCTGATACAACACTTATCTTTTCTGTATCTATTTAGGGAAATGGAAATGCTACTAGACTGAGGTAATCTTTCTTTGTATCCCTATCTAGAGTGTCCCTTTGTGGGAGCGCTGGATTTTTCCCCAATTAAAAACCTCACTTACGTCTAACTCTGCTCTCGTGGAGAAACGCATAAATAGGGACTAATTACTTAACTTTTGGGGGTATTAGTAAAATGTAGTATCTGCTATGTCTTCGGTCAATGAAAGAGAAATCCTTCAAGACCTAAGTATGTTTTTCTTTTTGTCCCAATCCAGAGTGCTTTTGGGATTTTCCTCACATTAAAAACCGAACTTGTATCTAACTCTGCCCTCGTGTGGAGGAAAATCAGTAGACCCATAGCCCATTTCTAAGCAAGTGAGTATCTGTTTGTTTTTTTTATAGCGGCAATGTCAATTATACTGTCTTTTAGCACCTAGGACTATAATAATAATAATCTACTGATTTAAGGTTCAACCAATAAGAAGTAATCTAATGAACCAGGACCCGGAGATTTGGTTGACCCTAGAATCGATGCACGTCGTCAAATCGATGTCTCTCCAAACGTCCCTCGTAAGCCTTCCTGAACAAACCAATACAAAATGGCGATCGTCCCGCTGAAAAGCCATATCAATCAAAGTGAACAATGGTATTTTATTCGATCCCGGTGTAATATATGAATCACCAGTCATAGTAACGAAGGGGGCGGCAAATATGATTCAATTACCGTACCTCCAGACATATTAGCTCTTAGGATAACTATTGGATTCTTTGGGAACACGTTCTTCCTGTCGCCAGTATGAATTAGCAATTACCCAATACCGTGCATCATGCATGTTGACTTTTTCGTTAAGATAGAAAATCCCGGCATCAAAAAACAATACGAAATATACAAAAGAATAGAGAAAAGTAAACACCTTGCAATTTTGATTCAAATTATACCAAAACTGTACACTTAACGAAATGTATATTCATTGTATTCATTCCTTATATACAACGTTATCATATTTTTTAGACTGGCAAGGATACCCGGCGTCGCCCTGGCTTAGAAAGTAGACAGGTTGGAATAGTCAGTGTAATATTTTTCTATCGTACTAAACACATCCTGAGTCTATCTATCTATCTATCTCTATCAATATGTCTCTTTCTCTTTCTCTATCTCAATCTCTATCTCTCTCTCTTTCTCTTTCTCTTTCATTTATTTACGCATTTACGTGTAAAGTTTAGCAAGTTGTAGAAAGAAAAAATAAGTAAGAAAAAATAAAGCTGACTGACTGTTTCACCTAGCTTCAGGATTTTTTTCTTAGCATTTACAAGTCAAGAAAATGTTTTTAATTTTACGCACGCTGGAACGGGTACACACAAAGACGCACACACAAATATATATATATATATATATATATATATATATATATATATATATATATATATATATATATATATATATATATTTATATATATATATATATATATATATATATATATATATATTCATCCTCCATTGTACGTATATCATAACGCTATTTTATTTTCTGTACTCCCTTTTTTCACCCCCTTTTTTAAATCCCTCGTTTTTTTTAATCTGTCGATACAGCCTTTGTTAAGAGAGGGCGAAACCGGTCGACTGGCTTTTTTTTCTTGATTAACTTTTAATCATGAACGATAACATTTGTATTCACTTCATGCTTGCGATAATAAAATGTTGTACTCCCCCAAAAATCATGAAATATATATATATATATATATATATATATATATATATATATATATATATATATATATATATATATATATGAGAGTAAAGCCCTATAGTGAAATAATCAAAGCTCAATATACGGAATAGAGCAATTATGTAGATAAATCAAGGAAAAGAGATAAATATGTGCGAATGATAAATCTATTTCATCTTCGGTTGTTCAATGCAAGGTGTACTCGATAAAACATGTTTATTTTTCTTTCCTTTGTTTTATTTGAGGTTTAAATAATGGTGGCAGGCTTTCCATATTACTTGGATGATTATTTTTTGTTTACGGACTGTATGGGCCTACAAATGTAAGCTTCATTTGAAGGATGGGTATTTTGCTGAGAGCGGGAGGAATTCCTTGCTGAGCATGTCACAAATAAGAGAAAAGGCTCAACTTAGTAGGAGCTTAGAATAGCCATCCCTTCAAATGAAGCTTACATTTGCAAGCTTATACAGCCTGTAAAAAAATTAATCGCCAACGTAAGATAGAAAGCCTTCCAATATGATAAAACCCTCAAATCAAACAAGGAAAGAACAAATAAACGTGTTTTTTATCAAGTACACCTTGCATTGAACAACCGAAGATAAAATAGATTTGTCATTCGAACATCTTTATCTCTCTTCCTTTATTTATTTATACATATATATATATATATATATATATATATATATATATATATATATATATATATATATATATATAGAAGAGGAAGAAAATAATATGCTTATACTTCTGACAAGGGTATCTTTTACCGTAAGTACTAAAGTTTGTTTGAAAAATGTTTTTAAAGTAAATAAATAATTTATTTTTAAAAACAAATAATTTGCGTTGTGCAGGTTTTCTAAATATTTTATAAAAAAAATTGTCGTCGATAACATCAAGACGAATTTCAACTTGACTGCGATAAATATGTCTCAGTGAGGAAGAAAAAAAGAAGAGGAAGAAAAAGAATATGCTTATACTTCTGACAAGCGTATATATTACCGAAAGTACTCAAATTTTAAAAAAAAGTTTTTAAAGTAAATAAATAATTTATTTTTTAAAACAAATAATTTGCGTTGTGCAGGTTTTCTAAATATTTTAAAAAAATATTCTCCTTATATATATATATATATATATATATATATACATACATATATATATATATATATATATATATATATATATATATATATATATAGAGAGAGAGAGAGAGAGAGAGAGAGAGAGAGAGAGAGATTCTTTATGCATTTTTACAAGGTTACACGTAAAACCTTGCATATTTCTAAACTGGGTTCGATTTTATACCTTCAACAATTATCTTTAAGCGCCTGTTATTATAATCAATTGATTTAAGGTTCTTCGTAGAAGTATCTAAAAAGTATCTAAAGTTGCCAGATTCGATTGGCTACTCATGGTTCAGGTCGTGCATTTCGTTTCTCTCCAAATCTTTATTGTAAGAAATCTTGCGAACAACAAATTCAAAATGGCGAGCGCCATGCTGAAAACACGTATTATTCAATGTGAATAATAGTATTTCATTCAATTAAGGTGCAAAATAGTTTGTCAGCACAGGCGTATATGACTCACCAAGTATCGGAGAAAAATATAGCAGCCCTTGCCATATGTCTTGGATCTATTTATAAGCGTTGTAAATAACTCCAATGCTATATATATGATCCAATACCGTGTATCATAAACGCTGACTTCGCCATAAAACTAAAACATAATTTCATCCCAGAAAAATGCTAAACATTTTAATTAACCATGTTACTGTTTCATAAATCGATTTAAAACAAGCGTTATCGTGTTTAATGCAAGTTCTAGGCTACCATGATTATATATATATATATATATATATATATATATATATATATGCAATAATTTCGTCGATATTAATAGTAATTAATTGAAGTGATTTAATAATAAAATGGGATAATTCACGAAAACCTTTTTTACGGTCATATTTAAAAGATAAATAAATTTGTATCAAAGAGGCTTAAGAGTTTAAAGAGAGAGAGAAAAGGAGAGGGGGAGTAAAAGGTGACTGACATCCCTCACTCACTCTCTTTACCCGTCGTCCTCTCACTCCCTCTTCTTTGCCTCTTTCTCGCCCTGCCTCAGCCTCCCCCTCTTTCCTCAACGACGCCAAATTTTCATTTTTATTGTTTTTAAAACCTCTATCACGTAACACCATATCCCATATTTTATTTTTTACTTTTTTTTCACCCTAAACAAAGCATAAACTAAGACGTAAGGGGCTACTGTGATTAGGGGCCAGATTCATAAGGGTCATCCTCACATTCACATTGCATTTAAATTTCTGCATGTTAGCACAGCTGGAGAAACAGGGAGCGGGGATGGAATTCCAATGGCAAGCAATACTAGGAAAGAAGCTATTAGAGTAAAAACTCTTCTGGCATCTGGTGATCTTTTCAGTGAAGGGGTGGGATTTTGCTGATAACCAGGTTTGTTAGGGTTATTTACGTTGAGGGTGTACAAGTGTAGTAAGTTCGTCGGAGCACATTCGTGGAAGTACTAGTCAAACAAGCGCAAGGATGCAACATGGCGGCGATGGGGCTAGAGCTTGATAGACAGTGCAGGGCCCTATCCAAGAAGAAGAGACTAGTGGTCATATTACCAGGCTATATGTGGCAACAATACTCCATGCATGGGTGAATGGTGGCTTTAGAGAAATATTTGATATTGGCAGGTGTGAGAAGTTAACTAGCCCGGCAGAGGGAACCCACGTTCTTTGCAGCAAACTTGTCAGTTTCTCAAGCTCTCCTAAGCACGAATCCAGTATGATAATTTTAATTCAAAAGTGATAATAGCTTATGCGTATAATCTCTCAATGTCATATCAGTCTTTTTTCATTCGTTCCTTTTCACATTGCTTCCCTCGTCGTTCTTTCATCTGCTGGCTTCTTCTCAACATTAGCCATTTTTTGGGTGTTCTATCTAACGCCTATACAGACACATGTCTTAACGTCATCATTATAATCCCATGTTGGTACAAAAACAGTCGAGGTACTCTGTCCGCGCGGCCCTGATCCAAACTTGACCAAAGATATAGCACGATTTTCGTAATGTTGAAATAACGCAGGAAGGTAACGCGAGTAAAGCTGTCAGTCAAACCCTTTTCTCCGTTCCTGTGATGAAACGACTTCTTCAAAGTGCTAAACGTTGTCGTATGTTATCGTAGTGACGAGATATTTTCCATGATTTTTATAGTGTGAGAATAGGCTCCCAGCGTCTTGGCGCCAATTTTTTAACAGATTGTTTTATGCTTTTGGTAGAGATATTTTTAGCTCTGCTAATTGGCTGAAATATATATATTCTCTTATGTTTTATTATCTTTGAACTCGGGTCCCTAGGAAAGATACATACAAAGTAAAGGTTATTTGAGCCATTCGCATTTTTCATGAACAAATGCTAGAAATAATGTTTTTTAGACTGGGCCAGTTTTCAGGAAGAATAGATGAACATTATTGGTTGTTCAGACCATCATTAACCATAAAAACATAATTTACATAAGAAAACGCTTGTAGGAATTATTGTTTAACCTGACTACTATCCAGGCGAGACCGAGAAAATGTAATCTTTATTTGACTCATCCGTAAACGTAAAAGTCTGATTTTCATAAAGAAATGCTAAAATAAAATGATTATTAGACTGGGTCAGCTTTCAGGAGTGATGGATAATAATTATTCAGACCATCTATAACCATAAAAGTCTCATATGAGACAGAGTAAAAATATATTTTATTCGTGTCATCCGTAAACATAAATGGCTGATTTTAATAAATACCCTCTTATAGGGACACATGACACATTCTCCCCTACTACGTGTGCATCCGGGGCTCGGAATGAAGTGCGAAGCATTGCCACACTGTGACGATCGATATTCACCATGGAGAAAATCGAATTCAGCGAAAAGTCGCCGAATGCCCAGCGGCGGACTTCAATATAATTTTCATTGATACCCAGTTCGTGCGAGGCGTCTCGGTTTACCCGTATTTAAACCTCTGGCTTAGCCTTTTCTCCCCACAGTTCGGCGAGAGACACGTAAACTCAACGGTTTCCTTGCTTCAATCAATTACCGAACCATTTTAGCATGATGCTTGCCCCAAAGAATTATATTTCTTCTCTTGTCGCTGGGTTGGGGTTGGGAACGACTCATTTCAACACGTTGCATTTCCCATCTAATGGACATTCATTGTCTTTATTTATGGCGGGGGGGGGGGGGGGGGGCTCTGTTACATGCAAGTAGATCCATAGTGGGTAATCAGAGCCTGACAATTCTATACAGCTTTAAAACGTTAAAGCCTCTGTGTAGCTTAATTGCCATAAATATATTTTCATAACTTACTAACTAGCTCTACTCACGTATTCAGCGCTGTTGAAGTAAATACTGAAAATCGATACATTAAATATTATATCGCCTCATAACATTTTATGTAGAAACATGAAATTATATATACATATATATACATATACATATACATATATATATATATATATATATATATATATATATATATATATATATATATATATATGCGTGTGTGTGTCTGTGTGTACTTAGTACTTCTTAAATACTCACTATATAATAATTTTATAACTTGTTGTCAAGTTTACTTCATTATATACAGAGTGGGGTATAAGAA
This sequence comes from Sepiola atlantica, assembly GCA_963556195.1. Classification (NCBI taxonomy): domain Eukaryota; kingdom Metazoa; phylum Mollusca; class Cephalopoda; order Sepiida; family Sepiolidae; genus Sepiola; species Sepiola atlantica. The sequence goes on along the minus strand of OY744538.1, from coordinate 83,559,942 downwards.
TTTCACACATTTTTAATACATATAAAATAAATAAATCGACTATCTCGAAAATAACTGATGTATATATATATATATATATATATATATATATATATATATATATATATATATATATATATATACATAGAGAGAGAGAGAGAGGGAGAGAGAGGTGTTTTTATTAATTAATTCATAAATTAATTACTTAAAAAATCTATATATACAAAAAATTGATGACACGTCTGATTACAGGCGAATTAAGTGCAGTCCTCTGCATATACTTAAAAATCGCTCAGGGTAGCGACAAATAATAAACGCACCGGTAAACACCGGTCTACTATCGCCAGTAAAAACAATAACAAAACCAAAAAAATCAGCGTATATATATATATATATATATAACGTATGTGTTCAAGTTGAATCATCTAACAACATCAGTGTGTCTTACGATAGGTGGGAATCCGTTTAAGTTTCTATGCGGGATTCAAAGTCATGTCTGTAACCATGCCGGGCGAGAAAAGATCAGATATATAATAGTCAAGTGAAAAGAAAGGCCACCATATAAAGTTTGAAGTGATTTAAGTAAATCAGTTTTTTTAAAACATTTTTATTCGAGCACCTAACAGATGTTTCACCTCTGTAGAGAAAAGCAATTCATTTTTGATTATGCATTTCACAAAGGCTCATCAGAGACAAAAATAGTTAATCTAAAGTCAAACAGATTAATTTTGCACAAAATTTAAAGACTCAATGGAAATTATCTTTGAATTCCATCGGGAGTCACTAGAGGCAATTATCGTTTGAGTAAATGAAATTACTGAAATACATTAAAACGTGAAGAAACGATTTTCCTCGTTTAATAAAACGATAATAAAATTAAACAAAGTGAAGAATGTATTAAAAAAAAGAGTTAAAAATTTAAATAATTATTTTCATATAGATCTAAAATAATTAAAAGAAATATTTACATATCTGTACTCATATGCAGTACATGTAGCAACATGTGCGTGTTTACGTTAAAGTGTGTCTCTCTTTCACTTATCGAATATATTACGTATATACGTGTGTATATATGCAAACGTGTCTTTTGTTGTTATCTCTCTCTCTTTCTCTCGATCTCTCTCTATCTTTTATTCTACCCAACAGTGTTTCAGTAAGATAAAAACTGGCCTTGTGCCTAACTCTTGGAGAAGAGTAAATCAATACCCAACAGTGTTTCAGTATACTTACGGCGGATATTCCTGTTTCTGCGTGTATATTTTTTCGGGGAGGGTAGATTCTTGGATCTTATCAGCTAGAATCTCATTGGATGTTTGGCTCCACTTTTCAAACTTTGAGTAGTGGTAGCAAAACAATAGCACCTTCTTTTGTGCAACAGTCCATGGTTTGGCTTTTAAGCCTCTTATGTTTCTATTTTTTGTTGCTGCATTTGATGGAGATAGGGAGCCAGGACCTTTTGTCTCAAGGCCTGATGGCTGACGCTGGTTAACCTCTGTATTGGCTGGAGCACCATTTCCAGACGCAGGAAGGTTTACACCATTGCTTACACCTTCCCGCCTGGTGTATTAACGGATTGATGGGCCCTTTTTATCCTGGATGCCGGCCTGCGAGTATTTATTTTTGTTTTTATTCATATTTTTTATTATTCATTTCCTCATTGTCAACGGCTTCTAATTGTTTATTCGAAGCTGCACTCTCTGAGTAGAGGAGGTGCCCCCGTCCGCAATTCGGGAGACGTGCTGGATGGCTTGAAAAGACAGCACACCATTTTTTTGTATATAGATATGTGTGCATGTACGTCCTGTATGATTGTAATCTCGATTTTATATATGCATATAGGTATGACGTATATTTAGAGCATAATAATCCGGCAAAATGTATAGGTAACATCAATAGAAAATGAAGAATAAAGCACAAAACAGACTAATTGGAACACGGAGAAATAATAATAGTCAGGATTTGGATCGATATTTCTCCTCGAACTAAGCTTAATCAAGATACATGCGAAGGAAAATGTTATAATATCTATATATGCATTAGTGTGGTGGCTGGAGTAAGAATCCAAAATGCGAGATAAATTTTGTGTGGTTGGTTAGATTATTTGTTAAGGTCAGGAGGAAGAAAGTAACTTCGTAGAGTAAGATGTGTCTGGCCGCATCTGACTGAAATTGAATATTGAATAAGAAAAAGGGTCACCATCTACACAAAAACCAACGTCTAAACTAGTAAATATTGGTCAACATTTATTCAAGAAAACACTGGAACATAACGAGAACTGTTTGGTGGGATAGCTTTTGTTAATAAACGAATCCTGTACGCTGGAGTTTCATCTGAGCCGGCCGCTCGAGGCGAAACGACGAGAACAGAATAGCACATCTCATCTATAGGCGATAAACTCTGGAACTCGTTTGAATAGTATTTTGGTCTCAAATTTCGTTGGTTCTTATTGATTTCAATACTGCACAGTCGCGTCCTAACTCCCACGCAGTTATAAGTCTATGTATGGGTCGTATGCGCAAAGCAAGACCACAACTCAGTCTAACGCAAAATACTGCGCGTATATATAAACAAAATAGGGCTCACATGCGACTGCTACTGTTCCATACGAAATAATGCTCTGTCTAGCCACACTGAAGGGTTGTGATACAGCGAAACAGTTTGTCTGTTGATGACTAGATATATGTCCCCCTTTCTTGGATTAAGCACTGTGGTAAGTTGCATCGCAAACTACTACTAGCGATAACACAAATCATTTTGCAAACACATATGGAGCCCTCTCCGGTAGGTGTAGATGTTTATATAAGCATTGGGATTTCACTGACAGCGCAATGGTTGGTATCATCTAGACTGCCATAGGCTTGAACCAATTGCTTGTCTAGTCAGACTGAAGAGTTGTGATACAACAAAACAGTCAGTTTGTAGATGACTATATATATATATTCCATGAAAAATGTCAGTATACTGTAATCATATGTCATTAATTAAGGGTATGACTACATATCAACCAAACCATTTCATTATCACATCACTACAGTATAAATCTCTATGCATGAGTGGATGAAGTGTGTGAGGTGCGCTGAAGAAAAATTCCTATCAGTAAAATACATAGCCCTGTTGTGCTCGCATACCCTTAATGACAATAAAAGTGTAAACATTTGGGAATTTCCTTGCTTTTGTACATTTAGTGTATATGAATTTTCATCTTAACCCTATTAAGGGCATATGATTTCAGTATACTGGCATTTATCATGGAATGTCACTACAATGCCTTATCATAAGGTTTTTGGGAATTTTCTGGAAAACTAAGGTATATGGTAAACTGAAATTAAAATGCCATCAACTAGACCCTAGAACCTCTATCTCTGCCAAAAATCAGCTGAACCCATCAAATAGTTTATGAGATACAGGGTGGCACATATGTACGTACGTACGTACGTACACACAGATGACATGATTCTATGATTGAACTTTCTGGATCTCTGGGTTGCCTTGACTAATGATGCTGAAATTCTACATACTTATAGAACCTATCAAATAAAAATTGTGTGCAAAGTTTTAACTAAGTTGGTTTATTGGTTTTTGAGTTATGATTGATCAAGGAAATGAGATTTTCAGCATAGGCCATTCGTAGAGTCTATAAAGGAATAGAGCGCTCTCGCGCCTCCCTTGATATATATATATATATATATATATATATATATATATATATATATATATATATATATATATATATATATCTTTCTCTCTGTTTGTTTTACGCATGTAGTTTTCTTTCTCTTCTCGTCACCCTCCCTCTCAATCTTTCTATACTATCTTATGAGCATCATCCCATATAGTTGTCCCCCTCCGATCGCAAAAGAGCGCTAATTTCAGTCAAATCGAAACGACCTACTACGGCGTGGCCCGTTACTGAAGGTAAATTATCTATTTATCCAAAAGGAATGATATAATGAAACCGGGAAGCACCTGCCATAAACGAGAGATCTCACGTGCGCGTCTTTCAAGCCAGTCCGCCTCAGTGGCGAGTCCATTCTCTCCATGACGTCAAGTCGCTTGAGTAATGTTTTATCATTATTGGACACTTCGCTAATTGGGCCTTGTCTAATACAATGTGACAGTGGGGCATTGTTCAGCATGATTGTCTGGCCGTCTAATTTGTTCGCATAACGTTTAACCTTTATAGACGAGTCGAGCAACGTCACTACATCTGCGGTAGCTCCAGGGAACGTTGCAAAGACGACAGGAAAGAGGAAACGACTGAAGTACCGTCAATCGGTAGATCAATACAATTTGGTTCATGTCGCCGTGGAGATCTCAGGTATTATAGAAAATCAGTTTTAGTTGGCCCTGCATTTCATTGGACACAAACGACGCAACGAACCTCACGACACGCCGTGGCTTTCTATGTACTATTGATCTCTACCAATAAGTAGGCTGTAACACTGCGGACGAATTTTTGAAACCTGACGCGTCTACATGTGTCATCTTTATTGTGTGACGCCTGGTGTTGATTTTACAGGTAGTAGACGTCAGTAAATGCTAACTATGTCTCTCTTTCCTGTAATAACATTCTGTCCATACATGTTTTTCTCCAGATAAGTTATCAATGTTTAGTAATTAAATTCAGTTCAACGTATTCGTAAAAGATTACCACAGAACTAGATCCAAGAAAAAGCGAGTTGTGATTCAGTAAAAACAAAATAAAGCTCTGAACAGCTTATTCGACACGTATCACTTCGGACTTCATTACGCACTTTCCTGCACGCGTTTAAATTCTAATGAATAATATTGTCTTCATGGTTGGTCAGAGTCTCGTATGTTTCTTAATATTTCGACTGGTTTCATCAGTACTGTCGGTTGTATGCTGCTAATCTTCCCTTTGATTCCTGTTTCTCCTAGTCTTTAATCAGATTTTTCTAGAACTGTTCATAGTGATCCTATAATCATTGGTAGTACGGTGGGTTTCTCATGCTCCATGTTACCTTTCTGCAAACGAAAGAACATAAAATTGTTAAAAGACATTACATTGTATTCTCCAAACTAATCGATTTGGGAATAATGGTTAGTGTTCGCTAATGGGCTGATCGACCAGGGTTCATACAAGAAAATGGTACTTGATGCTTCATTACTAAACACTAAATATTATAAGGCTAGGTTCAAGGGTAAGTGGAGTAGACAATGAAAATGGGGGTTTCGGGTTCCTTTTTACTTGTCTCCAGCCGAGGGCAGAGTTAAACACAAAGTTTGTTTTTAACGTGGAAAAAACCAGCTCCCCAAAAAGGGGAACTCTAGATTGAGACGAAAATTACTATTGCCACAGTCTGGAAGGATTTGTGATTTACTGACCGACTGTGGAAAAAATGGAATTATGAATTTATTTTTTCAAATTTCGATTTAAATCTTGGATTTATTTACGTACTGTTATGTTGCATATTGTTTTCATTAAAAATTAAAATTACAATTACAAAAGATTAAAACAGCGAACTTTAAAAAAAATAAAGACGAAATAAAATTTGAGCTAGAATTTCCATCACAATAAGAATAATGTAAACATTGCATGAAAAATATGTATCAGTGAAAGTTTAATATTGTTTTTAAATTATTTTTTTTTAATGAAAACAATACATAGTATGACGATTTTACCGTTTGGAGTTTACTATTAAAATAACTTTAAAACTGTGGATCAAATCTTGGCGACTAGAACTTGGGTAGTGTGTTAATGTCGTGATGAAGCTGTTCACGGAAGATTTGGTTTTGTTGTTTTGTTTTACGGCATATCAACCGTTTTCAGTATTTGCAGACAGCCTTATCTAGTAGTACCGTTCACGGAAGATGCTACTCCTATATTGAACATTTGATCATTTCTTCTGTTTTTTACAATGATTTTGTTATCTACAAATCTATGTAAAAGCGAGTTATGAAATTGAAGAGAGAATTACGTACAGAGGTAATCATGTGGAGACTTAAAACAGAAAAGACGTGTCCGGGTGTCGTCTTCAATACGGGTTCACTAGCCAAATGTAACTAGGTATAGTGGAAGGAGATATCCGTCTATGTATCTGTATGTCTCTATCTCTCTCACACATACAAAAGTAACCTGTCTCTCTGATATTTTCTGTGACTATTCTTCTCGTAGTATTTAACTCGTTTTATAAACATCTGCGTCCGAGTCGGTTTATAAGTAGACGAATAGAACCTGGGTCCTCGACAACGATAGGGGTGTATAATGAGTTTATACACACCTCTAAACGTATGAGAGTAATCTTAATATACGTCCGCATCAATTTGGAAGTATTGAAGATTAGTAACAATTAATCCCGTGTTAACTTTGACCCAAAATTGTAGCACCCGTTATTGTCCTGTCTGAATATATTTCTCTAACTTATAGCCAGCCTGGCCGGACAACTGTTAGCGAATGGTGTCAAGGCCTCTGCTCTATATCTAATACGTGATATCCAGTATCTGGAGAGAGTTCAAAGACTGACTACTTGAGTGGTGCAGGGTCTATGGGATCTGCTCTATGAAAGCCAACTCAAGAAAATTAATCTTTTCTCCTTGAGCTCCAACAATTATGTTTTGATCTCATTTTGGCCTACAATATCCTCAATGGTCATTACTATGTACCTCAGGACCTATTATTAACCCTTGCACTGGAAATTGTAGCACCCGTTTCCATGCACCGGAAATTGTAGCACCCGTTATTGTCCTGTCTGAATATATTTCTCTAACTTATAGCAAGCCTGGCCGGACAACTGTTAGAGAATGGTGTCAAGGCATCTGCTCTATATCTAATACGTGATATCCAGTATCGGGAGAGAGTTCAAAGACTGACTACTTGAGTGGTGCAGGGTCTCAAGAAAATTAACCTTTTCTCCTTGAGCTCCGACAATTATGTTTTGATCTCATTTTGGCCTACAATATCCTCAATGGTCATTACGATGTACATCAGGACCTATTATCAACCCTTGCACTGGAAAGAGGTCTACGCGGATACCACAGGAAACTATTTCACCACCGATTTTGATTGAACCGAAGGAGGTACGCCTTCTCAATCAGGACCCCTGGACCTCGGAATAGTCTCCGAAGAGAGGTAATAAATGCGCCAACAACGTATCAATTCAAGGTGAATTTAGACAAGTCCTTGGCTATTGTATACCCCTCTGTGTAAATTTCTACCATTCTTTTCTCTACATGGCAAATGAAACAAGGTTGTTTTGTTTTGTTGTCAAATTAATTGAATAGAATCTAAAGATCGACGTCCACGATGCACCCAGTGCGCTTTAAACTCTTTGGGTGTCTGCGAGTCGACCACGATTTCCGGCAGCTTGTTAATCGCACATGCATGAAGCTGACAGCTTAAAAATTAACACGCATCGAAAATGTGCATTAATTGATTACACATACATATAGCGTACACTTAAAAAGACAGTACATTTCAATCAAGCCATTTCTTAGAAAACGCAGAAAGAATATTCTGGAAAAATAAACACTTACGGAGAACATAGTACACAACAGAATGAAAATGTTATTTTTATTTCAATTCATGGATTCATCTTAGAGAGTTACACATAATGAGTATTCCCCGAACAAGCTCCCACATATGGGGATGAAAGAAGTGCCCCGAAACGTGTCTGCTTTGCTAAGCAAACAGAACCAAAGAGAGAGAGAGAGAGAGAGAGAGAGAAAGAGCGCCTAGAACTAGTCTTTCTGTTATTCACGTCACTTCCGGTGTCAGATTTCCTATTCTTTACGTTACTACTCGTACCACAGCCACGTTACTTCATTTCAGTAACCTTGTCTTGCGTAACCTACTTAAATAGTGTTAAATTTTAACGTATTTTAATCGTCATATTGAAATTTCTATCGTGTCAGCCTACCACTGAACGAACGAGTCGGCAATTTTTAGAGAATTGCATAATTGACTCTTCAGAACAAAAGTGTAAGTTTACTAAGTTCAGGAACTTATGTCCTAGCTAGGTTTTTACAATTCGATTAGATGGAGGTGTGAACCAAATTATTTTCTTACTTCTTTTCCTATATATGTTTCTAAATATTTCGGGTTTATTATAGCTAATGTTTATATTTTTATAACCACTATTCTTTAAGGCTTTAATATATAAGATATTGTGTTCATTAAAAATGCATTCCTCTGATTAATTATTAGTAAATCTACTTTCAACGGATTTTAGTATATATTTAGTAAGTGTAAGTGAATAATTTGATAGTGGGTGAACATAGATGGGATTGCCATTATCCTTCGCGTACACTTTGTGTTACGGTTTTACTTACCAAAATGTGTATAATCTGATACACCCGTTTTTGGGAGCCCAGGTACTTGATCGTCCGTAGACAAAATCACTCAGACGCTGATGTTAATTCATGAGAAGTTTAATTTATAAAAAAAGTAACAATCACAGAGAGACGGATTACTTGCGTGCGTGAGTAGAAGAGAGAAGGATATATATATATATATATATATATATATATATATATATATATAAAATATATGTAAAAAATAAATTGACTTACATGAGTGATTTTCCACTGGAAGACTTGGGACTATAAGTTTTTTTTGTTTTGTTTTTTTTAAATATAGTTTTAATGGTTGAGAAACTTCCGAGACTATATATATATATATATATATGTATATATGTATGCATATATATAAATATATATATATATGTAGATATATGCGGGTGGGTGAGTGTTCCGTTAAATGTATACGCTGTCACACTGTTATGTGAATGAATGTGTGTCGTCTTACGTGGCCAGAGATAGATAAAGTGTCTGAAGGAGCACATGGCGATGGAAACTTCATCTCTCTCTCTTTATATATATATATATATATATATATATATATATATATATATATATATATATATGTATATATCACATTGAAAATACAAAACTCGTGTCTGTGGATGAGTATATATAGGCTCGGAAGTTTCTCAACCATTAAAACTATATAAAAAAATTAAAAAATTTAAAAAAAAAAAAAAAAAAAAACTTATAGTCTCAAGTCTTCCAGTGGAAAATCACTCATGTAAGTCAATTTATTTTTTACAGTTATTATATTAGTTAGTTTCTAACACTATTTTAAGGGATCATCAGTTGTTTACCATGAAAAACTGTTTCGGGAATTAATATATATATATAAAGTATACACATATACGATATTTAAGATTAAATAATATTAAGTCCCAGCATGCATAATTTCTATTTACATTTCTTTATTATATTGTCGGGACTGAAATCGGTCGGTGTTCTTAATTGTAATCCTACCTCCTATTGATATTTAGTATAATTTAACGTGTTAATACCTTCGTTCATTTTAAGCTTTTAAATTAACTTCTGTACACATCACAGAATCGTATGTTGGTTATCATGACTAAAGATAGTTCTACTTGTACTAAATATTGAGGGTACGTCAGCTAGTTATCATTTTAAGGATATATGTTCGCCGAGAGATTGCTGTTAAGCGCAGCAGGATGTAGGAGCTAGCCACGGGGCATAGTCTCCTGTGGAAAAATATGCAGGAAATGACGTGAAACGAGATAGGGTAGGCGCGAAAAATCAGTGAGTCTTATTTGGAAACCCAACGTGATCGGACACAAACGAAGTAACTTAATAATCAATGGTTAACGAAAAATAATGGGCCGAAGCCTCAAATTCTGCAGTTCCCAATATTTCTTCTTCCCGTCGTTAACATACATGGAAGCGATACTCACTGCTGAATAAAATTGTCCTTTTCTAAATTTAAGATCGGGTTCTTTTATTATTTCGTAGTTGTGCCGACTTTGATTCCAAGGCATGAATACCATCCCCTACAGAGAGACAGCCAACGGTGAATGACACCAAAGAGACGATGTTAGATTTGGGGTCCTCAGTTACTATTGTGCCGACATTTATTCCAAAGTATGAACATCATTACATAGAGACAGCATTCAGTGGACGACAGAAGACCCCAGAGAGGGGTTTTAGATAGGGTGTCCTTAGTTTCGGGGAGATATGTTGTATAGGTTGAAGACAGTATGATTGAATTGTTCTGTTTACGACTGTTCGAGTTGCATTACGATACAAAACAGACATTTATTTGATAGTGATATTCAGTGTGTGTTCTTCCCCTTAGAGGGGGGAGGTAATGCAACACTTTCGCCAAGAGCCCGAAAACAAAATAACATTGATTCTAAATATATACCATTCGTAGAGGAAGAGCATTCTGTTATTTAGCCTTCTCATAGTGGTTATTGATGATGATGGTCGTTTCTCGGAAACAGGATGATCTTTTTCTCTTTAACATCCATCGAAGGAGTCGAATATTTTAAAACATTTAATTGTCAACTTCCTGTGATTTCTACTTTCTTGATTATGAGTTTCTGTTGGCTAATGCCCCTATCTAGCAGGCCATTACATTATTATAAGTGTCCTCACTAAAATACTTTCAACTTTCAACAAACTGACTACATGTTTAGATATATATTAATATATACCTATTTAAATATGTTAGATATCGAGTGTTGGGTACCAGAGATAACACCTGGCCGGAAGAAATAAAACCAGGCTGCTAGACGCAGAGACAGCCACCTGGCTGAAAAAAAAATCCCGGAATAGGCAATTGAGAATACGTCGGCGGATATAATTGAGATCGAAAGAAAGCGTGAACAATTTTTGTCAACTTCCGTGAACCTTCCACCTCTCCCGAAACTCACTGACTCCTTCGTCGCAACGGAAGAATGAAGATATACCATTATATATTTATACATAATTGTCCGTCGCTATTCTTGTAAATGAAGTCAATATATATATATATATATATATATATATATATATATATATATATATATATATATATATATAGTAAGCTATGAAAATATATTTACGCTGGTGATACCAGATCAGGCTGCCCTGTGGCTCCCTGAGACGAAATTCACCTACATTGACGTTTTTTTTTGTTTTTTTTTTGTAAAACTTAATTATGTTCTACAAAACCAAAACCAAAAACAACAGCCCCTCTCCCTTTCTCCCTCCCCTTTTTTATCTTTATTTTTCCTACCCTACTCCCGGTCCTGGATATGACCTTAAACTACATCCGATGGTGAGATCCGGCTTACGGACTTTGGGGAATGTGGAGCCTCCTCTTAATTACCATTGCTCCCAGGTCCACCCTGACCCGGAGTGGTAGTACCTGTTAGGGTCCCAACTATGGGTTAAATAGAAACAGATATTAAAAGGGGAAAGAAACAAAAAAGAGAAGAAAACAAGACCAGATTCGGCATTAAATAACCCAAAAAGGGTTGATATGCCGTAAAACAAAACTACAAAACCAAAAACCCTGATTAAACATTTGAAGATATAAAGAACTTGAAGCATAAAAACTTTCACTATAATGACCAGATTCGGCATTAAATAACCCAAAAAGGGTTGATATGCCGTAAAACAAAACTACCATACCAAATCCTTCCCCTTAGAGGGGAGGTAATGCAACACTTTCACCAAGAGCCCGAAAACAAAATAACATTGATTCTAAATATATACCATTCGTAGAGGAAGAGCATTCTGTTATTTAGCCTTCTCATAGTGGTTATTGATGATGATGGTCGTTTCTCGGCAACAGGATGATCTTTTTCTCTTTAACATCCATCGAAGCAGTCGAATATTTTAAAACATTTAATTGTTAACTAACTGTGATTTCTACTTGCTTGATTATGAGTTTCTGTTGGCTAATGCCCCTATCTAGCAGGACATTACATTATTATAAGTGTCCTCACTAAAATACTTTCAACTTTCAACAAACTGACTACATGTTTAGATATATATTAATATATACCTATTTAAATATGTTAGATATCGAGTGTTGAGTACCAGAGATAACACCTGGCCGGAAGAAATAAAACCAGGCTGCTAGACGCAGAGACAGCCACCTGGCTGAAAAAAAAAATCCCGGAATAGGCAATTGAGAATACGTCGGCGGATATAATTGAGATCGAAAGAAAGCGTGAACAATTTTTGTCAACTTCCGTGAACCTTCCACCTCTCACGAAACTCACTGAATCCTTCGTCGCAACGGAAGAATGAAGATATACCTTTATATATTTATACATAATTGTCCGTCGCTATTCTTGTAAATGAAGTAAATATATATATATATATATATATATATATATATATATAGTAAGCTATGAAAATATATTTACGGCAATTAAGCTGTGTACAGCGGCTCCTGTGTTGCATCCTCGGGGGGAATATTCAGGCTTACTACCAAGCTCTACTTACGTATCGAGCACTGTTGAAGTAAATACTGAAAATTTGATACATAAAAAAGTATATCGCCTTATAAAATTTTATGTGGATACATGAAATAGTAATATATATATACATATATATATATATATATATCTGTGTGTGTGTGTGTTTTTTAAAGTTCGAATGCAAAACGCGATAAATCCAATTTGCATTAATTGATTACACATACATATAGCGTATACTAAAAAAAACAAAGATGTTAATTGCTGCTGGTCTAATTATTCGAATCCATTCACAAAGTCACCTTCGACTGCAGGCCGAGTGTTCAACTCTCCGGGGCAATGAATATTGTTTAGCGCGCCTGTGTGACTACCTGTTTATAAATTCACCTAAAGGTCCATCCTTGTATTTAAAGAGGCAATAACAATATTTTTTATAAAGTTTAATAATATATAATATCTTGGCAACACTTTTTCATCGACACAAGTTTGATAAATAAGAAATGATAGCCTATGCTTATTCCCTTTTTATATCTATACTTTCTAATTGGTGAACCAGCGATCTGATGTTATGTTCCAGTGTAAAAAGGAACCTGCCATAATTGCAAGGGCAACTATCTCTGGTCACCAAAGATTCCACCTCATCCATTCACAAAGCTCAATCCACCAACATTTAACAGAACACACAATTTCTAAAACAGACTTCCGTAATATACTAACTCAAAAAACTGCCATCCTCGCTCTTTCAAACTGTTACCTTCGCCTCCCAATCTTTGAAGCACTATTCATTCGAGCGCATAAACCTATCATCAACCAGACTCGGTACGAGAGTGAGGAATAAATATTAAAATGCTTTTTAAAACGTTTTGTAATCGAACTTTCTTAATAAATTCACCCATTTAATTTGTACCAACGTCATCACGTGCCTGCGGACGACTCATGGAAGTCGAAAGTGCTTGGAATTGCGGCGAGTTTCTATTTACACTAAGACATAGCATCAGATCGCTTGGAAATAATGGATCAAAAGAAGACAGAAATATATATATATATATATATATATATATATATATATATATATATATATATATATATATATAGTAGTTAAGCAGTTAAGCTTATGAACGCTCTGAGTTGACATGGGGGATTTAATATTTATTTGAAATTGATGTCAAGGAATTGAACAACAAAGGAGGAAGAGGAGGAGGAGGAGGAGGAGGAGGGGGAGAAAAAAGGACTAAAAGTATATATATGTATATATATATATAATTTTAAAATGTTTTTAATGGATTCGTCTACACACTTTAAAACGCAGCAACATTTTTGTAAGTAACGGATAAATTTTATTAGACAGACGAACAACACAGGTAAGGAGGACTTTTTTTTTTAATAACTAATATAAGTTAGCAAAACATTTATACGGAACAAAACTTAGGTTTAGTATACGGAACGTTTATGTGTTTGTCTTTTAAGAGAAGTGGGGTCTGATCAACTCTGCTGGGAAGCCATTAAATTAAATTCTGTATTGTTTTTAAATTCCCGAAACAGTTTTTCATGGTAAACAACTGATGATCCCTTAAATAATGTTAGAAGCAAACTAATATAATAACTGAAAAAGTTAAATTGACTTACATGAGTGATTTTCCACTGAACGACTTGGGACTTAAGTTTTGTTTTTGTTTTTGTTTTTTTTTAAATATAGTTTTAATGATTGAGAAACTTCCAAGACTATATATATATATATATATATATATATATATATATATATATATATATATATATATATATATATATATATATATATATATATATATATATGCGAGGAGCCATGAATTTAATAACTGTTCTGTTTTTAAATCTCCGAAACAGTTACATTGTATACAGCTTGTGATCCACTTTTTTATTTCACATGTAAGGATTACGTTCCGAGATTGTGTTTCACGACTGATATAAATGGGTCCCCTTTGCTATTTTGTGAATTTTACAGCGCTGAAAAAAGCTTATACAAGTACTAAGTCTGCAATATGCGGATTTAGTTAGTATCTAAAGAATTTATCCCGTTTGCAGGCCGTATATTAGTTTTACGATTCCATTGCTGTGACTAGGAATACATAAGAGCAGAATGCTTCTGTATTGTTAGCAATGGAGTCTATTTCTGTGAATGTCTTATATATAAATTGTTGTTTCTTTGCTTGCATTATATTATTAATGTTAATTACATACATATTGTGCTTCTTGTTTTTTTGCTTGTATAATTGACTAAACGATTGTTTTTTAATATATATATATATATATATATATATATATTTATATATATATATATATATATATATATATATATATATATATATATATATATATATATATAGGGGTCTATTTCAGATGAGCAAAATCAACTAATAGGATACAGCATGCGATTAGACCCTACGAAGACGGAATCTAAAGTGGTGCGTAGGCATGTTGTATGATCGATATAGCTTGATAGGGCAATCCTGCGACACACGACGTAGATAGAAAAAAGGGAGATCATACAGCGAAATAGATGTTATGACATGCTAAACGTGAGCGGTATGGAGAAATTGAGAGAGGAACGCAGAGATCCGCTTGCCAGGTCATATGTGGCGGCCCCACAGTCAGCCAAACTTCGGGATAAATGAAGGTGAAGGTACATGAAGGTGTATAATGTTCACTATGGCTTGCAAGTTATATAATTTTAAAGTTAATTAATTGAATATAGGTTCAGCGGGTTAATGTGTATGATTGACGGGCTATGACCTTGTGATGAACCGAGTTTCGATATGACGATAGACACCTGGTTGCTTTGCTTAATCACGTGACATGGACAATATGTAAAGGGGAATTATAGTTTCAGTTTTTGTCAACTTTGCAGTAAATTGAGAAAATCGTGTCAGCTGGAGTGAAATAGGGACGCTTAGCTCCCTGTAGGGGTTAGCCAATCCCAAGCAACTTCTACCTTAAGGAAATGGATATCGCCTAGTTAAGTAAATAAAATGTAGTTGGGGGTCACGAAAACAGACAGGCGGACGTATAGACACGATTTGTATATCAGTACTTGTGTTACGTTTCGTTTACCGAGGGGTGTATAAACAATTATACACGCGTCGTCGTTGTGGTCGTGGTCGTGGTCGTCGTGAACCTAAGTTCTTGATCGTCTGTAGACAAACACATCAGGCGCTAATGTTGGTTTATAAGAAGGTTTATTAATGTAGAGAACTTGGACCATCCGTAAACCCCTCTGAAAGAGATGCAAAAACTTTAACACGTGGACTGCCTCATCATATATATATATATATATATATATATATATATATATATATATATATATTTTATATACACATATATATATATATATATATATGTATATGTATATATATAGAGAGAGAGAGACAGACAGACAGACAGAGACAGAGGGAGAGACACAGAGAGAGACACAGAGAGACAGAGAGAGTAGAGAGAGGGTAGAGAGACATATGGATTGACAGATATATAGCTTGCATCGTTACATTTAACTATATTACGTGCGCCTACCCCCAATCGGATATGTCGCCTTTTATGCGCTTGTTTTACTTAATGTGTCGCCAGGTAAAGGCTGAATTTTGTCTCGCTCGACATTACGTGAATTCGTCTACTTCCGTTAGCTAAAGGTTATATTCTGATCCCCAATCCATCAATCACTCCTCTATTTAACTAACGACGTTGGTTATGTAATACTAGTTCGAATACTTGTCCCAGGAATGCTTTATAATAATGAGGCACTCTTGATGGATCTTATTTGTAACTGGCATACCACAGATCCCAAAATAGTTCAAAGTAATAAAAAAATATATACTGATATTGTGATAACTATGTGAAAAGTGCAGTTTACAAAACAGGTTTTCTTAGAATTATCATAATGGGCCCATATTCCAGGAATCAACATAACTGTCCATAATTTAACAATAGTTAATATACACAGTGATATGTAGTAATAAAAGTACTGATATATAGTGGTAAGTAGTCAGACTACACATAGAAAGAACAAGAATAGGTTTAAGGCTCCCAAAATTCATACTAGAACTGCTCGCAAGGACCCGTGGCGCAGTGGATATAGTTAAATTCAGTACTAAGTTGAAGGTTCAATCCTCGGTGCGAGCGATACGAAGAATTGCGAATTACTGACGGATTAAATAAAGGATTCCGTTCGAAATTCCGTCCAGAGGTATACACCTGAGGAAGAAATTACAGCGGCTAAAACGTTGTGATGATAACACCTAAGATGAGAAATGTAGTTCGACTAACCAAAATTATACAAGTTAAAATAGTATTCAAATTAGAGGTCAAACAGTTCAAGCATTTCTAGTACTACAAATCAATCAAAGAAACTGTTGTAGTATTGGATCGTTCCGTGCAATATAGGTAGCCTTTTATCTGTCGATATTAGTACTGGGTAGTCCTGGGAGGTTCATATTCCCAGATACATTTCTAACTACTTGGGGAATGTCGACGAGGCTTCCCAGGCTAATTTTATGATGAAGTATATACAGTCGAGTAGCAGAGCTATTTGCTGACACGGTACATACCAGTCGAGGATCCGACAGACACTCGGCCATTTTGGTGATCTTTTATTTGTCCAGCTGTATAAGTCCTCGGTAGTCGTAGGGGGTCTACCCTTCTAGGCCTGCCATTTCTTCTTTGGGAAAGAGTCAGTTTATCGCTAACTGCCTGAGGCGCCTCGACTGGATGATTCCGACGGGGCTGCCCAGGCAATTTTCAAGAGGGCAGAGTGCCCAAATTCTAGAACATTGGCTTAAATAATTCGTACTTGTATTCGAAGAACCCATGGCGTAACTCTTGTAGTGCTAAGTAATAAGCAGTTCTAATTGACACTCTTCTGGAGGTTGAAGGTTCAACCCTCAGTGCGGGCGATACTAAGAATAAGGGTTGGTCAAAAAATTCGTTCGTTTTTTTTGAAAAAGGGAACCCAAACATCAAGTTTAAAAACATAAACGAGTTTATGCAATTGATTTTCCACTCTCAATTTGGAAATCTTGAGAATGTCTGTTATTTGTCTGGTTGTCAAACGGCAATCTTGTTTAACTACGGTTTTCACTTAGTCACTGTCGATCATCTTTGGCCGGCTAGAGCGAGAGGCATCTCTTATTGAAAGAGTTCTTTTTTCGTAATCGAGCAAACCATTTCTGGCACACCCGTTCTGCAACAACATTCGCTCCATACACACGTGACATATCTTTATGCAGATTTCTGTAGCTTTTCCCCCCTTTTCTGTCGTAAAAGAAGCATCAGACGTCGGTACTGCTCCGCTTGATTTTCTATTTCAAGGCCTGAAATACTAGCAACACACTCGCTACACCAAATACAAGATTTGAAGAATAGGAATATAAAACGACTTTTAGTAGGTCGGAAAGATGACAGTAAAAAAACGAACGAACTTTTTGGCCAACCCAATATTTTTATACATCTGTGTTTTTTTGTCATTATTATAATAAATGAAAAAACACAGAAAACATTTGGAAGAATTTCATAAAACTTTATACAACGACGATCGGAATTCAGAGTACAAACACGAATTTACATTGTTATATAAGTTTGTAAATGTCTGTTCAGTGAGATGGAACCTACTTTGATTAAACTTGTTTTCCATCACGTTTTCTGCTTTTCGTTTTTTAACTCATATTCTTACGTATATGGCATCACATTTGAGATAACCTAATCTATTTAACTGCGTGCGAGGGATATGAAATGGAAATTCGCTTTCCAATTTCTCAAGATATAGATGTATGAAACAGCGTAGAAAATTGACATGGTAAATAAAACAAAACAAAAAACTTTTATGCTGATGTGAATAAAATCTGTATTAGTATTCGCTCACTAGGCGTTCTCACACGAGTCATTATCAGTGATCAGTCAGGTGGCGTTCCCTGGAGCCTGAGTGACAGCAATCCTTTCCAGATTTTTAATACTTTCAGCTTCTTTTGATAACTGTTTAAAATCAGTTTCAATTATCGCAACAGCCGTTTACCACTGATTTCTCGCTGATAAGCCTCACCAAGATTACAGTGCTCTCCGTGTCCTTCCAGTTGAGGTATGGATAGTGCTTTCCCCCCTTGGTCGTTCTTTGTATCTTCTTAGACTCGTTCATGACCATTTTTGTGGCACCAACGTTTGATAATAAAGGTTGCTGCGTTTGTGTGTGTGTTTCTTTTTTTAGGGTGTATGCGAATTTTATTATCGATGATAGGACTTTTAGTTTCTTTTGGTTTCGTGTACTCACTCTTCTGTGTTTCTACATGTGTTATTTGATTTCAGTTTATCAGTTTTTCTATAGTTGATTGACATTATCTTGCTATGTAAGTGGGTTTCTACACTCGAGGATCTTCTTAATATGTCAGCCTTTTTTCTCAGAAAAGTGTCTGTATCACAATCGTCCGTGTTGATTAATTGCAATTAATGACAATGCGACCAGACAAACATATCAATCGAATTCATCACAAACCTCGAATAATTGATGCATTTTGTGCATTTTTATTGATTTACTTTTCTCTTCCAGTTTCATCCATCCAACTGAGCCAATGCTGGAGCACTATTATTATGGCTACATGAACTAAATCGCGCCTGTGTTGGCTAGCGACTGGTGTATGAGAGAGTTCGTTACTTCTGCCCTAGGTTATCCTCGTACCATGCGTTGGGCTCATATAGGATCCTTGATACCAGGGTGTCAAGATGTTTCTTGAAGAAAACTATATTCTCTCAAATTTCTTAGGAGCTTGTTGAAGAGTCGAGTGCCTTTACTTATCAGACTATTGTTAAATATCCAGGTTGTGTGTACTGAATGGTCATTTGACAGAAGTAGATGAACGTGGCATCGATATACACCTCGCTGGAAGAAAATCATATGACATGATAGATTGTCAAAAATAAAATAATCGCTGGATGTACTGAATAGTCATTTGATAGAACTAAGTGCATTTGGCTGGGATATGCAACTGGCAGAAGATAGCATGAATGATTGTCAAAAATAAAATAATCGTTGGTTGAAGCCGGTGCATCTAGGGACGTATACACACATACACACACACACACACACACATATATATATATATATATATATATATATATATATGTGTGTGTGTGTGTGTGTGCGTGTGTGTGTGTGTACTCTCCCTAGCCATATTTAACTTTATCATATATGCCGATTACTATATATATATTCCCGCAAATTATGGATCTGTTCGTCTTTTGTAGTTTTTAGGTTTCACTCATTAAACAGCAATATTGGGCGAACTTTTGAATTTCGAGTCTTCCATTTTTCTATTTTAATTTATAGATTAATATTATCCCTTATTTGTCACATGTAAGTATAAAAACTTTGACACTATATAATTAAAAGATAATTGGTCCCCCGATTTATAAAATCGGGGGACTTATGTTTTGAGGCATGTACGTCCGTCCGTCCGTCCGTCCGTCCGTCCGTCCGGATTTTTCTCCGCAACCATCCATTGAATTTCTCTGAAATTTTGCATGAAGTTGTAACTTTGGTCAGGTTAGAAATTGACATTCTCTGATTTTTGGAAAAAAAATCTGGTCAGGCCCCCAGTGCGTCAATAGGTCCCGAAATGGTAAAAAATGACATTTTTGCCCCATAACTTTTCATCCATCCATTCAATTTCTCTGAAACTTGGCCAAAATGTAGAGGCAATTGTTTTTAACAGAAAATAAGTATCAATGACCTTGGAAAAAATCTGGTTCGCGCCCCCAGGGGGTCAAAAGCCTCCAAAATGGCAAAAATTACCCTTTTCTCCCATAACGTTTGATCCATTCATTCAATTTTTCTGAAATTTGACCAAAATGTAGAGGCAATTGTTCTGGATATAAAATGAGCATCCTTGACCTCAGATAAATTCTGCTTCACGCCCCCAAAGGGTCAAAGGGGGGTCAAAAATGCCCCAAATTGCCCAAATTTATTGCATTTTACACTCGCCACATCGAGTCACATACAGAGGGGGACCACGCACGCGCGGCTTGTTAACTTCCCGTTTTTATTTTTAGCGCACTCAGATTTTAACTTTCATGACTAGACTGCCATAACACAGTGGCCAGCTCTAAGGTATACATGTGGGGACAATTATGTTACTAAGCCACTAATAAAGGGCTGTTCTTTATTTTTGCTCTAGTTTAACTCCATAATGAAAAGGGATTCCAGAGTAATCTTGCTCCCAGCCTTGAAACCCATATGACTACTTTTATAATGTTTTTTAATGTGCAAGTTATAAATTTACTAGAGTACGTAGTCTGTATAAAATAGTGGAAAGAAATGTTATATTTTTCAAAAATATCAATTTAACATAAAAAAAATTACAAAAAAAAAAATAAACACTGTTCTACCGTTTTAAATGCTCCACTTTTTCGCCTTTACAGCTTTTTAATCCTTTTTTCTTGCTTTTCTATCCATCTTTTCTTCTTTATTTACGTCATTCATTTATGTAAGTTATCCTCCTATTCCCATCTGACGCTAATTCTACTACTTCCACTATTTCCCCCTTTCCACCACTTTCAGCCAATGCTACCACTTCTTGTCTGATTCACAATCTAAAACATTCAAGCAACCAACAAAAACTATCAGAGTTTTCGCATTATATAGATAAATACTTCTGAAAATTGGTGTTATATATATATATATATATATATATATATATATATATAATAACACACATATATATATAATTACATATACTTATAGATATATATATATATATATATATATATATATATATATATATATATTTCAAAAAGAAATAATATTCTGTGTGGTCAAAATATCAAATCAGAGATATATTCACATTCCTCATTGCCTACTTTCCTTTGGCCGACCATCTATTATCTGCACCATCAGTCATTCGCATGCACCGCTAAAACATGCAGGCAACTGCATTTTTACACTAGGATTCCAAAGTTTTATATCTTATTTCTAGATTCTACCAGAACTATTTCCAAGTAATTAATGGGGGGCCTTGCTTACTCTTACACTAACCTCATGATACCTTTTTTAATGATGGATCACCGCTTATCAAAGCCCAGGGGCACTCGAGGATAAGAATAAAAAGGATTGCTAGTTAGACGTTTGTCGCCGCCACGAAAATATTGGAAAGAATGGGCAGACGATGGTTTAAGAGGACAAATATTGGGGACCTTTTACGACGCTCAGCAGAGTCGCGAACGGGGTCCAAAAAAAACGAGAAAGGGTTTAAAAACATAAATTTGCAACAAGTGAAGTTGACCTACGACGAGAATGGATATTTTTCTACTTACCTATGTAATTTGTTTTTATTTTTACGTATTATAGATTGGTTTTCATTAGATGTAAAAAAAAATTTCTTGTTTATTTTTCCACTAAATTCAAAATGGCGTCTTCACGTGCATTCGTTAGTAAACCCCCCAAATCGGCCATGTTTTTACAAGTTCCAGAGACAAAACTATTGATTTCTAATAAATAGCGGTTGTAACGGTCTAAAAATACAAACAAATGCCACAGGCAAGTTTGAAAATAACTTTTAAAGCCTACAGTTACTTTTATGTGTTGTATATTTGTTTTTTTAGCGTTTTTACTCTGCTGAGCGTCGTAAAAGATTCCCCAAATATTTGTTACATTAGACTGTAAGCTGACCATGCTGTAGTCGGTTTGGAAGCATACTCGTGATACCTTTTTTCCACAGCTGGAGAGTTCCAAGAAAAGACTGTGTTCATGGAAGTTCTGTTTGGATTTTATACATCGACAGAGAAATGAAAGTTATTTGTTGTGATTGTAGAAAGACGAGTTCTTGCTGTGAACGTTTTATAGTGGGACCAGAGGTTCGAGCCTAGTTGAACACCTACCATTAACATAACAGTAAAGTAGAGAGAGGCTAGCAACACGCCTTTTTTTAAATTCTACCAGAACAAATACTAAGTCTGTGTCTTTACTGCGGACACAGGCTGGTTTTATTTTGACGATATGAATCAGCGCCTATCTTCTCTGTACCTATACGCCAATAGATGTGTAAATACTTACGTACCCACAGTGTGATACGATCGTAGAATAGGGAGTCACTCCGTTGTTTAATCTTAGTTGACTCGGCACTAAATGTAGACTGATGCCACAAGAATCGCATGCGTTCCGAATCGGTGTTCTAAGAAATCGTTCTACGTCCACGTTGTGTTTAAAGATTCGCCAAACTTTAGCATTGCGGCAGAGAGTCCGGAATTTTCTAATTAGCCGGTCGTCAGTTTTTCTCTGCTTTGGTCTGAGAAAACGTTGTCTTAATCCAATGACAGGCCCCTTTCGTGGTGCAGTGTCCGACAGGCTGTGAACAAGCAAGCTGCTATTAATGTTTGCATACTAAAATGACAAATACATTTTTTTGTATTTAAAAAAATATACTTTATTATAACTTAACTAACACTGTGCTTCCATTCCCTAACTAAGTTATGAGATTAAGCTTAGAACCTCAAATTTTACATCCTCCAGTATCACGTATTTTTTAATATTTTTTTTAACATAGTTCACCCCAAACAAGGCAGGCCGACACTGTAGACGTAAGGGGCTACTGAGAAAAAAGAAAAGGGGAGAAGGTTGGGGGGGGGGGGTCAACCTAAATTGGGATCTGCGCAGCGAGATGTCTGTTTACATTAGTTTTAAAGGTCTGCATGTCCGTAATGTCGGGGAAACAGGGGGCAGGGAGGGAGTATTATAATGCTCGTGGTGATTTTACAACTTCAAAAATATATCTCATAAAAAACGCCACCCCCCCACAAACTATAGACAGATAGAGGTTGATTGAGGTTAAATTTTTTTTTAAAGTTTACATATTAAAAACGACCTTTCAATATTAGCTTAATTGCAGATGTGACCTTTCTCCACGCACATGAGCTGATGTCCTAAAGTATTTGTTAAACTGTCATTCTCCGGATGACACCAATCATGGTGTCATAATATAAACCATACAATAAACTGGTATTTGGTATCAGATGTTCCTTTATTAGTCGCTTAGTAACATGATTGTTCCCACGTGTGTACCGTGATGCCGGTCACTATGTTATCATGTTATTGTGGCTATAATCTGCAAGGGATAGCACGATAATCACGAAAGACGGACACTTTTTTTTATATATTTATGTATTAACTTTTTGTTTGCCATTCGCTTTGCAGGTGACCTTGAAGAACGGAGCTCTACAAGGCCACCTATTACCTAGCCTCGTGTCCCGCCAGCTAACTTATTTTAAAATTCACGTCACTACCTACTTTACTACCTACCTACGTTACTAACTACTTATGTCATCTATTATCGCAGTTTAACGCTATGAAACTCCAACGAGTAACGCTTCCAGTATGCATCACTTCGGGACTCTTCTGTCTCGAATGAATTGAGTATAAATACATGGCGGTTCCACTTGAAGTAGAGCGAAGGACAGTGTCGGTTGACTAGCTCCCAAAATGACGGCCTATGCATAACAAATCACTCGGGCCTATCGGATCGACATGAGTGGAATTTTCAAATATAATTCCGATGATTTTCGGATAATCAGAACAGTGCTTATGCGATGCGGAGACGGGGACGTGAAGGGAAAAGACGAGGGTTTCGGATAGGTAGGAGCGAGGGGATGGTCTGAACTAATGAAACCCTGCGCTGAATGCTGTACAATTATCCGTCGAAAAAGAATCCTTTTTGCTTCGAGTGGCTTGGGGTATTTTTTTTTCTTCTTTATTCTTGGTTGCTTTGTATAAATGGTAAGCGAATCCAAGATCAGGAAGTGCCTCACTCCGAAGTAATTGGACGAGACCTTGAAAATTACGTTAAGAATCGTTCCGACTTATTCCTACCTTTTTTTTTTTATTTGTTCATGTTTTTTTTTTGTTTTTTGTTGTTGTGTTTTTTTTGCTATCGGATATACACGCATACGCATTCTTCCCTCCACATACGGACACATAGGGGAGTTTGAATTACCTACTGGGGAGTTTGAATTACCTACTAGACACTATCCTCGAGTGTCTTCGGTCTCTCTGTACAAGGGTTTGTCAGGACAATCTGACATGAGGATACTTACCCCTACAAGTAAATGAAACATATATATTATTAAACTCAAACTAAATTAATCTACGTTTGTTTTCGTAAGCTTTTTTCTTATATATTTTACTCACACAAAATACATGCTAAAATATACCTTAGTCTTGGGATTGGGTTATGTTTTAATAAACTTCAATTTTAATTGTTCTAATAAGCCACCATTTTTAATAGGGACTGACTCACTTATAATCATACAATTCTTTGTCGGGATAATGTATGGTTCGACTCCCTCCATGACATCACTTCCTCCTTCGAGGGGCGGGTAAGTTTATTGCCAATCGCCTGAGGCGCCATTACCGGGGAATTCAAATGAGGATATCCGCAGATATTTTTGTACCCGATATGTGTGCCATATTTTGCTGCAGTTTTCAACAATTTGGTGCCCCCTCAACGTAAATGTCCTCGACCAACCCGACAGTTAGCAAAATCCCACCCATTCACTGTAGAGGTCCCCTAGATTCCGGAAGTCTGTCTACTCTAATAGCTTATTTCCATCGAAGTGCAAGGCTTTGGAATTCCCTTTCCTGCCTCCTGTTTCCTTAACTATACCAACATGCAAAAATTTAAATATAATGTAAACAAACATCTCGCTGCACAACTCCCTTGGCCTTTTGGCTACAATCAAAGTGTAGTATCTGTTCCGATGGATACTGCACCCCATAAACTGGTATTGTCTTGGCCTTCGGGGCTTGATTTACGCCTGTCTATGGGTCGGTCCTGCGCAGTTCTAGGAGGTCCACCCTCCCAGGCTTCGCCTCCCCTCTTTGGGAAGGAGTAAGTTTATTGCTTACTGCCTGAGGCGCCCCTACCGGGGAATGCCGAATGGGCTGCCCAGGCAATTTTTAATGGCCAGAGTGCTCACTTTCTCGGGCGCTGGCTTTTCAACCCCCACTTTCCCGACCCGACCTTGTGGGAGCAAGATAAAACTGGCCTTGTGCCTAACTCCTGGAGAGGAGTAAATAAAACCACAGTAACTCTTACGTCTCAGTGGTAATGAAAGTAAAAATAAAAACGTCCATATCAGAATTCAAAATTACTGTTACTATTATTTCATGTTGCTTATAGGGCTCTCTCTCCCTCTATCTATTTATCTCTCTCTCTATATATATATATGTATATATATGCATATATATATATGTATTTATTGATATATATATATATGTATTTATTGATATATATGTATTTATTGATATATATATATATATATACGAATTTAAAAAACGTAAAAAAATAATAAAATCAATTAAACCGACTAACAATCAACTATGTAACACTGGAAAGCCTCCGTATTCACCTTATCTTGCTTGGTGTGACTTTTTGTTTACTCCAAGGTCGATGGGATCAGCAAGTGAACTAATTTTGAAAACACAAAGGCCATTAATGAGGCCATAAAGACTGAGCTGAGAAGCATCACATAAGAATCGTTTCAAGAGTGGGTAGAGACGTAACGGAAGCGGATAGAAAAAAAGGCATTAGACGTGAGAAAGGTGACGTTCAAAGGGGGGAACCATGCAGTTTGGTCTGTGGAATTAACATAAATTATTTGTGAGAGGAGTCCCTTTACTTTTCAGACAGAGCTAAAATTAACTGGAGGATAATTGTAAATGAGATGGATAGATTGTCAGTGGAATGATGAACAATATTATGAGAAGATTGAGAATAATGAATAGAATGAACAAAATTTGATTACTTATCAGGACGGTTTATGACAATTATTCTTTTTACATTGGATTTGACCATGACCATATTGTAGTATAAGGGGAAGCAAACCCGTGGTAACGTGTTCCACAGATGCGAAGTTGGTGGCCGAGAAGATCATCGCTGTACTGAAGCAATCTCCCTATACATCTGATCTTGCTTCGTGTGATTTTTGTTCGTTTGCCTAAAGGGGGTCATCATTTTGAAAACAGAGAGACCATCAAGAGGGCCGTAACAACTGAGCTGAGAAGCATCACAGAATAATTTTGTTCAGCAGTGAATGGAAGCATGATAGAGAAAGACGGAAAAATGCATTAGACTTGAGTGGGGTTACGTTAAAAGACGAAACCATTTAGTTTGTTGTTTGGAATTAAAATAAATTACTTTATAGCAGGCTTGTTACTTTTTGCCATTTTTTTTTGTTCAACGCATTTTCAGAGCTGACAATGTTTATGATGATGATTGTATGGCTTGTGATGATCATGATGATTGCGTGACTTGTGATGATGATAATGATGATTGTGTGGCTTGTGATGATCATGATGATCATAATGATGATTGTGTGGCTCGTGATGATGATGATGATGATGATGATGTTGCTCGTGATGATGATGATGATGATGATGATGATGATGATGATGATGATGATGATGATGATGATGCTGATGATGATGATGATGATTGTGTTGCTCGTGATGATGATGATGATGATGATGATGATGATGATGATGATGATGATGATGATGATGATGATGATTGTGTGGCTCGTGATCATGATGATGATGATGATGATGATGAGTGTGATGCTCGTGATAATCATGATGATAATTATGTGGCTCTTCATGGTGATGGTGATTGGGTGATTCGTGATGATCATGATCATGATGATGCTTATGTGGCTCATCATTACCATGATGATTACTCTAACCCGTGATAATAAGGATGATTGTGTTGCTCGTGATGATCATGATGATTACTTGTTGTTTGGATTCAAAATTGATTATTTGTGAGAGGAGTTCCTTTACTTTTCAAACACATCATGTGCATATGTGTCAGTGGGGGGAGATGAGGGTGACACGGAGACTTGACAAGGGACCAGTTCTCATACGTTTTTATAGTGAAGTATATAATGCTAGAAAAGTTAGTATGTGATCAATTATCTCTTTCAGAATCTGCAAGGAAAAATGATGACGAATAAGATAAATGATGGCGATGATAGGGAGTCAGAAGAAAAAAAGGCGAGTAGAAGAGGGGGATACGCTTAAAAAGACGGAATAGTACGCAAAGAGTCGTGTGAGAAGGAGAACGGGATTGAAAGGAACGTAGTGGGGAGAGTGATGAATGGGGAAGGCGAATATAAAGAAGGGGGGGGAGATATCGGTCATAACTGTAAGGGGGAAGAGGAACACACAGAATGATACGATAGGATCGAAGTTGCTCATATATGCGATAGGGGAGTCGTGGGAGAAGAAAATAATCGAATACGCTCGGCTCCCCACGTGGGCAAGTTTGACGCAATGTCATATTAATGTTGAAAAACAGTAATAGAAATTGATAGCAGCTTTACTCGTCCAACAGGGGATCTCAGTTGACTCTCATCCTTCCGGTTTAGTGCTATGAGAGAGTTACTGCACTTACGACTCTCAAGAGAGATAAACAGGGGGTTTGTGTGTGGAAGAGTGAGAGATATAGGGTGTGTTTGAGAAATAGGGGTCGGTGAGAGAAAGAGAGTGTGAAAGTGTGTGTCATAGACAAAAATGAAAAATAGTGCGAGAGAGAGAAAGAGAGTGTGTGTTTGGGAGAGAAAAGAAGAAAGGGTGCGTGTGTGTGAGAGAGAGAGATTGGACTAGTGTAAGGAAGAGAGGGAGATAAATAGGAAGATGAATGTAAGGTACAAACATAGTGTGTGGGTATGTGTGTGTGTATGTGTGTGTGTGTGTGGTGTGGGTGTATGTGTGTGTGTGTGTGCAAAAACGTTAAAAAGGGAGTGAGAGTAGACTGTGAATGTAAGAAAGTTTGTGTGCGGAAGAGAAAGAAAGTCAGTATGAAAAGGAGTTTGAGAGAAAGAGAGGGGAGGAGGATGAGATGGGGGAGGAGGAGAAGGAGAAGGAGGAGGAGGAGAGTGTTAGGGTTATAAATAAAAAGATGTGTGTGTAAGAATACAGTGAAAAAGAAACAATGTTTGAGAGAAAGTAGGTACTATTAGTGATGGGACGAGTCTAATTTTTTTTCCGATTCCGATACAATTACAAATTCTGTTCTAAATTCCCGATTTCGATACAATTACCGATTTAGTTCTAAATTCCCGATTCCAATACAATTATTGATTCTGTCATAAATTTCCGATTCCGATACAATTACCGATTTCGATTCTGATTACGATTCGTTTTAAATTTCTAAATATGTGTGTGTGTGTGTGTGTGTGTGTGTGTATGTGTGTGTGTGTGTGTGTGTGCAAAAACGTAAGAAAGGGAGTGGTAGTAGAGTGTGAATGTAAGAAAGTTTATATGAGGAAGAGAAAGAAAGTCAGTCGAGGTGTGTTTGAGAGAAAGAGAGGGGAGGAGGAAGAGGAGGAGAGCGTGTTATAAATAAAAAGATGTGCGTGTAAGAATACAATGAAATAGAAACACTGCTTGAGAGAAAGAAGGTAATATTAGTGATGGGACGGGTCTAATTTGTTTCCGATTCCGATACAATTACCAATTCTGTTCTAAATTCCCGATTCCGATACAATTATCGATTTCGATTTTGATTACGATTCTTTTTAAATTTCTAAATATTGAATTGAAGATGTGTTGCTTTGTAAACAAAAACTGTAATGTCTTCATATATTTTCGCAAATGAAAAAAATACATTTGTGGGCGTATATTACAAGAGTAGTTCTTTCTAAATATTTTTTATCAAATGTTTTCCTTGTAATTGATTGAAAATAGTGAGGCAACTAAAGATTGATTCATTTTTTAAAACAAAACCGAGTTGCATTAGTTCGTCGTTAGTTGACAAACTGATATTTGAATTTTTTCATAAACAATTGAAAATAAAAAGATTATGTAAAAACAGAATAATTAACAAAGCCCTTCCCTATGTTAAGAATGAGTTTCTAGCTAATAATGTTACTATTTAGAAAACCATTCTTAACAGGAGAAAGACGGTAGATGGATGGAGGGGATTTGTTAACTATTCTCTGCCTTCCCTCTATCAAAGAATGTTCATATTTTTATCCTAATTATAAAGATTTCATCGATTATTGCTACTGTTAATATAACAAATATGTAGAGGATTGATGGTTTTAACTGTAAAAAGAAAAACAATATACAGATAATAATAATAATAATAATAATAATAATAATAATAATAATAATAATAATAATAATAATAATAATAATAATAATAATAATAACCAGACCTCCATTGGAAGTGCAGAGAGTGCTGGGACCTTGGGCAGGCTTATTGTCACCCAAATCCCAAATAAGACCAATGGTCCTTACCAGCGAGAAATCAATGGTAAACGGCTGTTTTGATACTGCAAGGTTATTTGCGGTGGCTATCAAAAAAGGGCGAGAATACTGGAAATATGGGGAGACTTGTTGTCACTCAGACTCCAAGTAATACCATCGGTTGTTGTCGATGAGCAATCACTGATGATGACTTGTATGAGAACTCCTAGTGAGTACAAATAATAATAATAATAATAATAATAATAATAATAATAATAATAAGAAGAAGAAGAAGAAGAAGAAGAAGAAGAAGAAGAAGAAACTCTTAGAAACTAAACTATATAGCAGAAACCTAGTAAAAGGGATAAACACATGGGCTGTATCACTAATAAGATACTCTGAACCATTTATAGGCTGGACCAAAGAAGAACTCAGGCACCTTGACCAAAGGACTAGAAAACTAATGACTATGCACAATGCATTGCACCCAAAAGACGATACGGACAGACTCTACATGAAAAGAAATGAAGGAGGTAGAAGACACGTAAGTATAGAAGACTGTGTGGAAGACACCAAAAAAGAGCTGGAGAAATATGTAAACCAGAACACGGAAAGACTGATCACCACAGCATGAGACACCAGCCCAACAAACAACTCCGGAAGCACTGAACCCAGAAACAAAAAGACAAGAAAGGAAAAGTGGGAAGAAAAACAACTACATGGACGCTTTATAAGACTCACAAGCGATGAAGCCAATGAAAACAGCTGGGCATGGCTAAGAAAAGGACACCTGAACAGAGAAACGGAATCTCTGCTGACGGCCGCACAGAACAATGCGATTAGGACACACTTTATTAAAGCAAAGATAGATAAAACCCAGGAAAACAGCAAATGCCGATTGTGTGGACAAAGAGACGAAACGATAAATCATATAATAAGTGAATGCAGCAAGCTAGCACAAAGAGAATACAAGAACAGACATGACAGCGTGGGGAAAGAAGTACACCGGGAAATGTGCAAACAACTGAATTTCGAATATGCAAAAAAAACGGTACAAACACAAACCAGAAACTGTACTAGAAAACGAAAAACACAAAATCATATGGGATATGAATGTACAAACAGACAAACCCATAACAGCAAGGAGACCGGATATGATAATAATCAACAAGAAAGAAAAATCCTGCAAAATCGTGGACTTTGCCGTTCCAGCTGACCACAGAGTGAAGATCAAAGAGACGGAAAAAAGAAGCAAATATACTGAACTTGCCAGAGAATTGAAAGGAATATGGAACATGAAGAAAGTCAGTATAACACCAATAATCATAGGAGCACTAGGAACAGTCCCCAAAAACATGGAGAAAAGACTAGGAGAAATAGGAATCAAAGGGATAACTGAGACCATACAAAGGACAGTAATGATCAAAACAGCTACAATCCTGAGAAATGTCGTCGAATGCGGAAACAGACCCACATAAGCAACGAATGGAGAACAAACACATGAAAGCACAAAACAACAGAACCGGGGAAAATACAACCGCACGAGAGAGGCGCAAGCATATGGTGACCCCACGAAAATTATGGACAGAGGGTCGAGGAGGGAAAGCGCAAACCAGACCTCCACTGGAAGAGCGCGGACAGCTCTGGGACCTTGGGGAGGCATGTTGCCACTCGGGCCCCAGAGAGGACCAATGGCCCTTATCAGCGGGAAATCGTTGGTAGGTGGCTGTTGCGATTACCGCAAGCTCATAAGCAGTGATGAACGAAAAGAGGTTGAGCATACTGGAAGTCTGAGGAGACTTGTTGTCACTCAGACTCCAGGAAATACCACAGGTTGCCGGTAGTGGGCGATCACTACTGTTGTTGTTGTTGTTGTTGTTGTTGTTGTTGTTGCTGTTGCTGTTGCTGTTGCTGTTGCTGTTGCTGCTGCTGTTGCTGCTGCTGCTGTTGCTGTTGTTGTTGTTGTTGTTGTTGTTGTTGTTGTTGTTGTTGTTGTAGTAGTAGTAGTAGTAATAATAATAATAATAATAATAATAGTAGTAGTAGTAGTAGTAGTAGTAGTAGTAGTAGTAGTAGTAGTAGTAGTAGTAGTAGTAATAATAATAATAATAATAATAATAATAATAATAATAATAATAATAATAATAATAATAATAATAATAATAATAATAATAATAATAATAATAATAATAATAATAATAATAATAATAATAATAATAATAATAATAATAATAATAATAATAATAATAATAATAATAATAATAATAATAATAATAATAATAATAATAATAATAATAATAATAATAATAATAATAATAATAATAATAATAATAATAATAATAATAATAATAATAATAATAATAATAATAATAATAATAATAATAATAATAATAATAATAATAATAATAATAATAATAATAATAATAATAATAATAATAATAATAATAATAATAATAATAATAATAATAATAATAATAATAATAATAATAATAATAATAATAATAATAATAATAATAATAATAATAATAATAATAATAATAATAATAATAATAATAATAATAATAATAATAATAATAATAATAATAATAATAATAATAATAATAATAATAATAATAATAATAATAATAATAATAATAATAATAATAATAATAATAATAATAATAATAATAATAATAATAATAATAATAATAATAATAATAATAATAATAATAATAATAATAATAATAATAATAATAATAATAATAATAATAATAATAATAATAATAATAATAATAATAATAATAATAATAATAATAATAATAATAATAATAATAATAATAATAATAATAATAATAATAATAATAATAATAATAATAATAATAATAATAATAATAATAATAATAATAATAATAATAATAATAATAATAATAATAATAATAATAATAATAATAATAATAATAATAATAATAATAATAATAATAATAATAATAATAATAATAATAATAATAATAATAATAATAATAATAATAATAATAATAATAATAATAATAATAATAATAATAATAATAATAATAATAATAATAATAATAATAATAATAATAATAATAATAATAATAATAATAATAATAATAATAATAATAATAATAATAATAATAATAATAATAATAATAATAATAATAATAATAATAATAATAATAATAATAATAATAATAATAATAATAATAATAATAATAATAATAATAATAATAATAATAATAATAATAATAATAATAATAATAATAATAATAATAATAATAATAATAATAATAATAATAATAATAATAATAATAATAATAATAATAATAATAATAATAATAATAATAATAATAATAATAATAATAATAATAATAATAATAATAATAATAATAATAATAATAATAATAATAATAATAATAATAATAATAATAATAATAATAATAATAATAATAATAATAATAATAATAATAATAATAATAATAATAATAATAATAATAATAATAATAATAATAATAATAATAATAATAATAATAATAATAATAATAATAATAATAATAATAATAATAATAATAATAATAATAATAATAATAATAATAATAATAATAATAATAATAATAATAATAATAATAATAATAATAATAATAATAATAATAATAATAATAATAATAATAATAATAATAATAATAATAATAATAATAATAATAATAATAATAATAATAATAATAATAATAATAATAATAATAATAATAATAATAATAATAATAATAATAATAATAATAATAATAATAATAATAATAATAATAATAATAATAATAATAATAATAATAATAATAATAATAATAATAATAATAATAATAATAATAATAATAATAATAATAATAATAATAATAATAATAATAATAATAATAATAATAATAATAATAATAATAATAATAATAATAATAATAATAATAATAATAATAATAATAATAATAATAATAATAATAATAATAATAATAATAATAATAATAATAATAATAATAATAATAATAATAATAATAATAATAATAATAATAATAATAATAATAATAATAATAATAATAATAATAATAATAATAATAATAATAATAATAATAATAATAATAATAATAATAATAATAATAATAATAATAATAATAATAATAATAATAATAATAATAATAATAATAATAATAATAATAATAATAATAATAATAATAATAATAATAATAATAATAATAATAATAATAATAATAATAATAATAATAATAATAATAATAATAATAATAATAATAATAATAATAATAATAATAATAATAATAATAATAATAATAATAATAATAATAATAATAATAATAATAATAATAATAATAATAATAATAATAATAATAATAATAATAATAATAATAATAATAATAATAATAATAATAATAATAATAATAATAATAATAATAATAATAATAATAATAATAATAATAATAATAATAATAATAATAATAATAATAATAATAATAATAATAATAATAATAATAATAATAATAATAATAATAATAATAATAATAATAATAATAATAATAATAATAATAATAATAATAATAATAATAATAATAATAATAATAATAATAATAATAATAATAATAATAATAATAATAATAATAATAATAATAATAATAATAATAATAATAATAATAATAATAATAATAATAATAATAATAATAATAATAATAATAATAATAATAATAATAATAATAATAATAATAATAATAATAATAATAATAATAATAATAATAATAATAATAATAATAATAATAATAATAATAATAATAATAATAATAATAATAATAATAATAATAATAATAATAATAATAATAATAATAATAATAATAATAATAATAATAATAATAATAATAATAATAATAATAATAATAATAATAATAATAATAATAATAATAATAATAATAATAATAATAATAATAATAATAATAATAATAATAATAATAATAATAATAATAATAATAATAATAATAATAATAATAATAATAATAATAATAATAATAATAATAATAATAATAATAATAATAATAATAATAATAATAATAATAATAATAATAATAATAATAATAATAATAATAATAATAATAATAATAATAATAATAATAATAATAATAATAATAATAATAATAATAATAATAATAATAATAATAATAATAATAATAATAATAATAATAATAATAATAATAATAATAATAATAATAATAATAATAATAATAATAATAATAATAATAATAATAATAATAATAATAATAATAATAATAATAATAATAATAATAATAATAATAATAATAATAATAATAATAATAATAATAATAATAATAATAATAATAATAATAATAATAATAATAATAATAATAATAATAATAATAATAATAATAATAATAATAATAATAATAATAATAATAATAATAATAATAATAATAATAATAATAATAATAATAATAATAATAATAATAATAATAATAATAATAATAATAATAATAATAATAATAATAATAATAATAATAATAATAATAATAATAATAATAATAATAATAATAATAATAATAATAATAATAATAATAATAATAATAATAATAATAATAATAATAATAATAATAATAATAATAATAATAATAATAATAATAATAATAATAATAATAATAATAATAATAATAATAATAATAATAATAATAATAATAATAATAATAATAATAATAATAATAATAATAATAATAATAATAATAATAATAATAATAATAATAATAATAATAATAATAATAATAATAATAATAATAATAATAATAATAATAATAATAATAATAATAATAATAATAATAATAATAATAATAATAATAATAATAATAATAATAATAATAATAATAATAATAATAATAATAATAATAATAATAATAATAATAATAATAATAATAATAATAATAATAATAATAATAATAATAATAATAATAATAATAATAATAATAATAATAATAATAATAATAATAATAATAATAATAATAATAATAATAATAATAATAATAATAATAATAATAATAATAATAATAATAATAATAATAATAATAATAATAATAATAATAATAATAATAATAATAATAATAATAATAATAATAATAATAATAATAATAATAATAATAATAATAATAATAATAATAATAATAATAATAATAATAATAATAATAATAATAATAATAATAATAATAATAATAATAATAATAATAATAATAATAATAATAATAATAATAATAATAATAATAATAA
Source organism: Sepiola atlantica (assembly GCA_963556195.1). Lineage (NCBI taxonomy): Eukaryota > Metazoa > Mollusca > Cephalopoda > Sepiida > Sepiolidae > Sepiola > Sepiola atlantica. The sequence continues at coordinate 83,524,167 of OY744538.1, read as the reverse complement.
TAATAATAATAATAATAATAATAATAATAATAATAATAATAATAATAATAATAATAATAATAATAATAATAATAATAATAATAATAATAATAATAATAATAATAATAATAATAATAATAATAATAATGCTGCTGTAGTGAAGTAGTCCAACAGTAAAAAGAAGTCAAGTCGAGATTGGGTTAAGATAACAAGTGTATTAACATAAAAGGTACAAAGGTAAGGAAACTGACTGGCACTCGGCTAGACAGTTACAATACTGTCCTGTTCTCCATGGTGATTGTCTACTCGCACTATTTATAGTGAGAACCGGTGTAGTTTCTCTTCTGTTAGAACGGCCGGTGTAACAATAATAATAATAATAATAATAATAATAATAATAATAATAATAATAATAATAATAATAATAATAATAATAATAATAATAATAATAATAATAATAATGGAACATTTATAGAGTAACCCCCCTTCCAACATCAATAAAATGAGATTCTACTTTTTTTAAGTGATTACGTGTGAACACCTTGAAAAACCTGGTGCAAAAAAAAAGCAAATACTTCATTAGAATTTTAGGTGAGAAATCAGTTTCGTATATAAATTTACGTAAAATTATCATCGCTTTATGGATGCTAAGTAATTTTATTTGTATTACTAACCCTAAGTTCGACTGGCAGCGTTGTAAAACCATGCATAATCACTTAAAAAGGTAGAACCCCACAAAAAAAAATAAACGCACAGACTTTATCTCCAAGAGGAAAATAAAAAATAGTTGGTTAACTGGTCTAAAACGCTAAAATGTCACGAAAATGGAGCTCATTTTACATTTAATATTTGTGTGAAATTGATCCCCCACTCTAAATTCTTAATTAATCATTGTTTTTTTTCATTGTGTTCACAAAAATAAAAAGGGTGAATCTCATTTATAAGGGAAGATTTAACGGTGACCGGACAAAAGCTCACCGGACAAAAGCCCACCGGACAAAAGCCCACCAAAATAATTCAAACGAAAAAATAAATTAATTTTTTTTTAAATTAAAAGAAAATCGTTTTATATATATATATATTTTGAAATTATTAATAAATGTTTATCATTAATTTTTTATCTTGACAAAATGTTTTATTTCATTTTTAAACATGTTTCCGGTATTTTGTAAATACTACATTCTTATCAAATTATTGTGGCTTTTTTTTTTTTTTCTTTTCTTTTGTTTTTGACTTTTTGTTGTGAGAAAAAAATAAGGTATATCATAGCTCTACACACTATTAAAATAAGGTATAGCATAGCTCTTCACACTATTAAAATAAGGTATAGCATAGCTCTTCACACTATTAAAATAAGGTATAGCATAGCTCTTCACACTATTAAAATAAGGTATAGCATAGCTCTACACACGATTCTAATTTACCCAAAAAGAAAACTGCGATTCTCCTTTTTAGGCGATTATATGTAAACAACCTGAAAAAGTTCATGGTAAAAATTAAAAAAAAAAAACAACAATAAATCAAATTAGCATATAAATTTACCGTAAAATGATCACCCCTTTCTAACCAGACAGCGTTGTAATAACATGTAATAAATTTTGGTTGTTTTAAATCTTGGTCATGTTAATGTTCCTGATCAAAATTTAGTATAAAATATGTCATAGTTAAAAGTCATAATAAACACGCCTATTTACGATTACATGTGGTTTTATGAATTTGCCGGTAGGACAAGGTTAGTGGTAAAAAGATTTAGTTAACTGACCTAAAAAGTTAAAATGACCTGAAAACGGGTACGTTGAATTTATATGAGCAACTAAACCCCCACTTTAAATTCTAAAATAATTGTTGCTGTTTTTTAGTGTGTTCACACGTAATCGCTTAAAAAAGGAGAATCTAATTTTCTTGGGGGGTATCTACACTTAAAAGTGTAGATACAATTTCTATTTAAATTTTACACATCTCTAAGTGTCTCCCTTATTTATTGTATCAAACAGTTTGATAAACTCATTGTGAAATTTCATCTATATTTTTCTCTTGTGCACTTTTTCCTTTAGTTTAGCAGTAATACGTATTCAAATTTACCATCAATTAAAAATTTATTTAATTAATTTCAAAGGAAAATAAGCATCAGGCTTAAATAATTTCAAACCGAAAAAATACAACAAAACATTAATTTTAGAGGATATATACACAGTGACCAGATAACGGCCAGGGTCAGGGCGGCGTCAGCAAAATAAAAGAAACTTGCACCAGCGGTTTAATACTCAACTGTGAACTCTCTGAGAGGCGTCATATAGACGTTTAGCAAACGACTATTAAATTAAATTCATTTTAAGGGTGTTTTAGTAGTCGCTGGTACTTAAATTTCCCCCCTTGCTCTTCATTTTCGTTGATATATTTGATTGATTATACTATCGGTTATCCTATATATATATATATATATATATATATATATATATATATATATATATATATATATATATATATATATATATATATTTCAGAGGAAACATTTTTCCATAAGGCCTTATCGTCTGACCCTCTAAGAGGAAACGTCATAATCATAAATTAAACTAAACAGGTACTGTAAATTAATACTTGTCATTGAATATTAAATGATGGAACATTATGCGCAAATAAATTTAGATATTTCGTATGTCGGAAATAGGTGACAAATTTAAACATTGCTTTAGGCTTTTTTTACGTACCCAACTTTCGTATCTCTGGATTTAGGATAACTGTGTGCCTTAACTTAGCAACACGTTTATACATCACATATATATCTATAGACAAAATCACGAACTAGGAAAAAAATCAATAGTTTTATATGCAGAGACCCGACAGTTTATTTAGCGACAGTTAGAGTTACATACTACATTACCATCTCAAGACGGGCATGACATGAGTCACATGCTTTGACGACCATGTCTTTGTCTATAGCGGCGAACGCCTTCACGATGGCAGCCTACAACCAGTCTACTGTGTTGTAAGCGTGCTTGATAGTCTTCATCTCGATCACGCACCAGGAAAAAACATACAAGGAGGTTGCAGTCAGGTTAGGAGGTCAGCCATAAATCACGCTGTTGCATACCTTAGATTTCTCCCTCACTTGTAGAGGGCGGTCGAGTCGTCTAGTGGATGAATTCTTTCTTCTCTGCCGTGAACCACGCCGTCCGTTGTCTGCAACAAAAGCCATGACGCACTCCGAAGACAAACTCTTCTTTTAGATTTAATTCATTTTATTACAAGAGTTGTTATTTCAACTGGGAGTCATTCACCACGACGAGAGAGAGGGGGAGAGCAAATCCTACTTCATCGTAGTTAGTTAACAATGTTGCTTAACCATCCATAGAGAGGGAGGAAAGGATTTCTCGCGCTTGTCTTTCCTTAAGGGAATATTTCTCTTAGTTTTACATCGTGAATCGCACGTCCTCTCGGTTCGCCTTCCGAATCAGACTGACTAAAAACTCGCTTCTCACGAGAACGAGTGACGTCACGGATCCTCTCTTTCCCACGCAAGGCCCGCGACGTCACAGAGCCTCTCACAGGTGCAAACTGACCCTTGGTCTTGGGTGTCGTCACACGGTGACCTTGTCACGTCTGTTAGCTCTGACTGTGAGAACAGGCCCTAATCTGCACTCGACTGCACCCGTGTTAACTCGCGCAAGTCAAACCAACTATTCCCAACAGATACATCCATTCCCATAGGGTCATTATCCAACAACGCGACTAGTAGTGAGGAACATTGTTGAGCAGTGACACCTGGGTTGTCTTGGCCTTGTGTGCAGGAGCGGAGCCCTGCTGGAAGACCTAGGGGCGTCTGGCGGCGATCTCGTCCATCGAGGGTTTCACCACGCTCCTCAGCACCTCCTTGTATTCTGTTTACTTTTTGACAAGTGTCGGATTTTGCTACACCACGCTGTATAGTGCGCGTGCGTGCGCGTGTGTGTGTGTGTGTGTGTGTGTGTGTGTGAAGTACAGAAAAGGTGCGAAAGAGAAAGCGACGGAAAAGGGAGTCGCTGCTAGAAAGAAAGACTGAGAGAGAGAGAGAGAGCGTGTGTTAGTCAAAAAGCAAAAAATAGAGCGAGAAGATAGAGAAAGAGAGAGCAAGAGCGAGGGAGAGAGACAGAGAGAATGTGTTTAAAAGAGAAAGAAAAAGAGGGAGTGCGTGTGTGTAGTGAAGAGAGATGATACGAGCGTAAAAAAGGTAGTCAAGAAACGAGAGTGACAACAAGTCTCATCAATACTTCACCTCAGTCCGTTGTTTGCTGTAGACTACAACATGGTCGTCTTCAAGTCAAATGTCAACAAATACTGTCATAAACCGTTTTCGTAAGTAATCAACCGTTCTTCATTCAATTAATCATATTCAATCCTCTCATAATATTTGTCATTGTTAAGCCAACAGTGCATCCATTTTATTAACCCTTATCCTCGAGTGGCTTTTGACCTTGATAAGCTGTGACTCATAAGTAAAAAAAACGCTTTTGTGTTTGAGAGAGATAGGAGGTGAGAGAGAGATTAAGAGATTAAGAGAGAGAGATATAAAGACAGAGAGATAAAGTGAGAGAGAGAGGTAGAGAGAAGGAGATTAACATGTAGATTGTGTGAGAAAGAGAGAGGCTATGTGTGTTCGCTTGCACGTATGTAGATTTTAGTATCTCTATTGTTTTACACTGGAGCCAGGGTGCTTGTGAACCGGAAGGAAGAGCCTCAGAAAGGAGTGATACCCATCTCAGCAGGAGAGCCGGTGCATTCTTTAGCTGTCTGATCCACAGCTGTAGTCTGGTTTCTTCCTGAGATGTTGTTAAGGGTTCAACATGGCCGAGGAAGCTTGAAAAATATCTGCAGAGTACAAAGACTGTGTAAAAAAGTTGGAAACTGTCGTATAACCACATTCTTCGAAGACACGCCAAAAAAAGAATTATCTCTATTCTTACGTTATTCGTGAAAATAATCGTTGAAGGAATTTAACAGAACGCAAGTGACAGCAAGTCTCTCCAACTCTCCATCATGATCCGTCATTTCTTTTATATCTTTAATGTCCAATTATTCCCTTTTATCTTTAAAAAAAAGGGCCTTTTTTGTTGATTCTTCTCAATGTATGTTTTGTTCCCTTCTTGCTTGACAAGAAATTCACCGAATGCGACTGACAACAAGTCTCCTCAACACTCCAGCATACTCCGTTCAGTCCTTACAAATATTTCTTTTTATTTATTCTTTTTGCTCAAATGTTCTTTCCTTTCTCAACAACGCGTGTTATTGATTTTTTTTCTCGCTTTATTCGCTTGTCTCTTGTTCGACAAAGAACCTGATCATTTCCCATATAAATCCCACATCTCTTTTGCTCTGTCTCTCTCTCTCGATCTCTCTCTATCTCTATCTATATATCTATCTATTTCATATACACACATACACACATACACACACTATTTCTTTCTTTCTCTCTCTCTCTCTCTCTATCTCTATCTATCTATCTATCTATTTATATATCTATCTCATACATACACACATGCACACATACACATACACTCTTTCTTTATTTATTTCTCTCTATATATCTCTATCTATCTATCTCATATACGCACATAGACACATACACACACACCCTTTTTTCCTTTCTCTCTCCCTCTCTGTCTCATTCTCTCTCTCTCTCTTTTCACTTCTCTCTCTACCTCTCTCTCGCTTACGCTCGCGTTCTCACTTATAGCGTTAAGATCATCACTTCCTTGCCTCCCCTTCTATTTCACTCCCCTCACATAAACTCTCTATCTGTCTGTCACTCTTCCTTTTCTATTTCTCACTTTATTCGACAATTCCCTTCTTGTTCGACAAAGATCCTGATAATTTTCATATATATCCTACTTTCTCTCTCTCTCTCTCTTTCTCTTTCTCTCTCTCTCTCTTTCCTTCTTTTTATCTACCCTCTCTCTTTCTCTTAATCTCTCTCTATCTCTCTCCATCTTTCTCACTCATAGCATTATGATCCCACCTCCACATAGACTCTCTCTTTTTCTGTTTGGTAAATGTTCCTCTACCCCACACACACTCTCTCTCTCTCTCTCTCTCTCTCTATATATATATATATATATATATATATATATATATATATATATATATATTTGTCTCTTTCTGCGTATCACTCTCTCACTCTTTTTCTCTGCCTCTCCCCATCCTTCTATCTATATCCGTCTCACTCTCTATCTCCTTCCTTCTTTCTCACATGCTCTTTCCCCCTCCCTCTCTCTCTTTCTCTCTCTCTTTGCGTCCCCCCTCTCTTTCTCGTTCTCTCTCTCCTCTGTTTTTCTCTCCCTCACTCTCTCCCCCCTTCATCTCTCTATTCATGTACTTCTCTGCACCTCTATTTTCATCTCCCCCTCTCTCTCTCTCACACACCGTTTCTCTTTCTCTCTCTTTTCATGTCCTTCTCTTAAACGAAAAGCCGCTTGCCCATGTTCAACAATTACAAGATGCTCATTGGAAATAATATCGATTTCGGTCTTCGCCTTCATCTAACACACCTGATCGATCCGCCTGCCACGAGCAACGGGGATGCACACCAACTCATCCATGCTCTGAACGTCAATGTTTTCATCCTAACCCCTTTCTCCAGCCCGACGTTGCCGCTCGACGAAGACAGTACTTTGTGTACCACCATCGGCCCCTTCCGACCACACTTCCGATATTGATACTCATGCCTTCGCCGTCTGTAATTGAAAAACAAAGCGGTTATTGATCCGATCAATGGAAGAAAGGGCATTCTCGTCACAATAAAATAAAATAAAAAGTAAAGAAACCCGGATATCTATCCGATCAAAAAGCGGGACATGTACAAAGAAGATGGCGGCTTTGGTTCTTGGCCATCGGACGGGATCAATACGAACTAATCGAACCGATACTCGCTTTGGATCGAGATCGACTTCAAATGTAACTTGCCACGGTTCGATCATGTCTAAGTTTTAGGTCAGCTAGTCGTCTCTGCTGGTGTAAGTCCCCATAAAAGAAACGTGTGTCGATAAGTTTGTGTGCCCGCTGCATTTCGATATACACTCCGACCAGCGATAATAGCTCTCTAATAAAAATAGTTCTTTCTTAATTTTCCAAGACTCTATTTCAGAATTTTTTGTTACAGATAATCTAGCACTCTGTAATGAAAGTGTTTCTAAAAAATAAGAAAACGTATAGCTAGTATTTGCAAAATAAAATATTTGTTGAAATCACTAAATGTATACCGATCAATGGTAATACGTTTTCAATTAAAACATCCACGTTTATTAGTAAAAATTACAAATAAATAAAATAAAGATGAATGACGGTTATATTGTACAATTAATTGAGATAATTCAATATATAATACTATATAGTTCAATTCATATAATAAATACCTTATTTACCCAAATAACCACCATGGAACTTTATAATTTCAAAAAGTCTTGTATTGACTGAATTAGTCATTTTTAACAGTGGCTTCTGAAGAAGAAAACTTCTCACATCAGTTAGTATACCACATCGCTATAAAGCCACTATTCGCTATTTGCATGGAGTATTGTTGCCACATCTGGGCTGGTGCACTATTCACTAGTCTCCCCCTCTTGGACAGGGGGCAGAAGAGAGTCTCTTACTCAACCGGTCCCACGTTGTCGACCAAGCTCCAGCCCCTGTCTCATCACCACAATGCTGCATCCCTGTGCTTGTTTTACAAGGCCTTTTCACAGAATGTGCTCCGACGAACTTGTAGCATTTGTGCCCTTTCCCAACGTTATTACTCCCGACCAACCCGGCAAGAAGCAAAATACCAACTTTTGCGTTGCCGAGGTCCCAAAATACCGGAACACTTTCTACTCCAAGAGCTTCTTTCCTCGGAGTGCTTGCCTTCTCTCCTCTACTTTTTTCCCCGACTGTACTAACAGAAATTTAAATATAATCTGAACAAACATCTTGTTGCACAACTCCCCCTTCAGAATGTATACTAAAAATCTGGCCTCTAATCACAATAACTTTTTTACGTCTCAGTGTTAATATGTTTTATTTAGGGTGAAATTGCTGCAATATTAATGACTTCCCATAAATGTTTTTTTAGACAGTAAGTGACGTCCATTGGCATGAACATCTCGTTTGATGATAGACCAAAAGTGTTCTATCTGGGGAGCATCGGGGGGCAGATCATCAGGATTGTTCTTTTGATGCCCAAAGATGCTAAGAATACTTCAGTGACATGCGCAGTGAGAAGGAGCATTGTCCTGCAAAAAAGGTACCTCAGTAGAGCAAGATTTATGTCATCTAGCAAAGGTACCAGAGGTTCTCTCAAGAGATTTCAATAGGCAGCAGACATGATTTTTACTTCTTCGAGTACTCTTATAGGACTAACAAGTCTATCTCCAAAGATACCCGCTCATATCAGGACTACTCCAACCTTTTGTTGTCGTTTCAACATCGATGGGTCGATGAGAAATAGTAGTAGCCGTGGCTGCTGACAGCATTGGACCAAGGTCCCGGCTGAGAGAAGTCAGTGGCAAGGAGTGAAATGAATGTGGATGGCTGTGAGTGAAAAACCGGAGGGTAGGAGTGTTAGTGAATTTGTCTGAGGGTAGAAGAGAGGGGAGGGGGTGCTGAGGTTTTTGTCGTGGGTAGGTGTAGCATGGATTTTGAGGGGCTGGGGAAAGAGGAGGAGAGGGGAGGGGGAACTATGTGTCTTTGGTATGTAGGTTGTGTCATAGTTTTAGAAAAGGATTTGAAGAAATGAAGATAATTTGAAAGTAGGCAGGGGTGGGTGGGTGAGAGTGTGAAAGAAGTAGTCGAAAAGGTGAGATGGGTGAGGGGAGAGGGGAGATTTTGTTGTGGTTAGGTGTAAAATTTCGGAGGGTAGGAGTATTGACCAGTTGGCTATGTCAGGAATGTGTGAATATGAGTGAGTAAGAAGGAAAGTGTTGAAATGTGCTGTGAATATGACAATGAGGGGAAAGGACAAAGAAAGAGAAGGAAAAAAGTGATATTAATTTGGGCGAGAAATAGGTGAAACTTAGTTTTGTGTATGCAGTGTTGATCGTTTGAAGTTAAATTGACGGCAAAAAGGGTTTAAATATCTAAATATGTGTGAGGATGTCTAGATTGTGTTCATATGTAAGGCTGTTATTTGTGGTTAAGTGATTTGGATTCGTGGTGAATGGAAATGTATGTGAGGAGGAGTTTTTGTGTGAGTGTGTATGCGGGGACTTGTAAATAAGTACAATTGAGAAGGAAGAGAAGAAAGGTTAGCCATGATCTAGGTTTAGTTTTTGTTCGGTCAAGATAAGTTTGTTTATTAAGGGGGATAGATTGTAGAAGCCATTCCGTTGTCTGATGGTGTTGGAGGTTGTGATTAGTGCAGTTTCCAGTAGTCTTCGCCGAGCTTTGTTATGAATGTATTTGATGATTTGGGCCTGTTCAAATTTAAAAGCATGATCGTGCTCTAATACATGGGAGAAAAGTGCACTGAGAGAGTTATTGTTTTTTATGTCCCTTTTATGTTCGCTCAATCTTTTTTTAAATTCACGTTGCGTTTCCCCCACGTAAATTTGATGGCAGTTGGTTTTCCCTTTTCATTTCCCATTACGTCGGATTACTCTCATCCCTCCTTTCTCATATATATATATATATATATATATATATATATATATATATATATATATATATATATATATATATATATATATATATATATGTATGTGTGTGTGTGTGTGTGTATGGACATCATATCAAAAAACAAAAAAAAGTTTGTTTATTTTTTTTTTTTAAATGACACAATACTGGTCAACTCTGATGATGAAATATTATTCCGAAATTAATAAAACTAAAGTAAAAATAAGTCTCCCTAGATTTCCAGTGCTCTCCACCTCTATCGATAACTACTGCAAATGAATTTGTGTCATCACAACAGACGCTTACCATCGATTTCTCGTTGACAACGACCATTGGCCTTCTCTGAGATTTGGATGGCAATAAGCCTCTCCAATGTCCCAGTGCTCTCTGCACTCTTCCAGTGGAGGTCCGGTTAGTGCTATCCCTCCTCGTCGGTTTTTCCATCCTCCTTGACCCTTCACGACTGTTTTGTGTGGTATCAGCTAGGGCTGATTCCATCACATTTTTTTTTGGGGGGGGGACTTAGTTTATAATTTTTTGTGCATGTATTTCTTGGTGTCTGCAGTGCTAATTATCTAAAAAGCAAAAACAATGAAAAAACAAGGAAAAACAAGGGAAAGCAAGGGAAAACAAGGGAAAGCAAGGGAAAACAAGGGAAAGCAAAGCCTAAATTACAATCCATACTCATTATCAGCATCGTATCCTTTTTTTCTAAATATAACTATTATCTCATTGTGTCTTAGTCGCAACCTATACACATCTTATGCTTTCGCTGTTTGTATTTTAATCCTTCATCATCAGATTAAATATGTGCCTAAATCAATATATATTTTTTCACTCACCGTCTTTTGTTGTTTTGTCCAATTATTTCCTTTTTCTTCGAGTTTTTAGTCATCGATTTTCCTTATTTTATATTCCTTTTCTTACATTATACTTTTTATATCCGTAACTTAGGTGACTTCCTTTTTACCGAGTCACCGGAAGTACACAGACTAATCTATTTCTAGCTTTTCAATAATTAACTATAATAATAATATTTAGGAGATTATCGGTATTATTTAAAATATTTTTTTTAAAAATGGTTTTATATTTAATCATAAATATTTTTCATATAATTGATAAAATTAGCTATTTTATTAAACACTAACACCTTTCTTACTTATTTTTATTTTCGAAATCAGAAACCGAAATATCTCTCACGTGGGTATCCCTAGATTTGTATTTAACTGTATTAAAATATATTATTTATGCAATTTTTTTATTTAATATATAGATATATATATCTATATATATATCTATATATATCTATATATATATATATATATATATATATATATACATACATATATATATATATATATATATATATAGAGAGAGAGAGAGAGAGAGAGAGAGAGAGACAGACAGACAGACAGACAGACAGACAGACAGAGACAGAGACAGAGAGTGAGACAGAGAAAGGGAGAAGGATGGGAATATGCTTATGATGCTCTTAGGATGAAACGATGAAATTCATCAGGCTAGATTTATGGATTAGCATTCATGCAATTATTTGTAACTTCAACGTCTAGCCAATCAGAATCATTGGTTTTATTCCGTAATTAGTATGTTGCATTTTATTTTATTTTAATTTCATTCAACTTTTTATATTATTGTTTCGTACTTTAGTATATTTCTATTGGTGTATATTTATTCCATGTTATTGTATTTGTATATTGGTGTATATTTATTAAATTATATTGATTTTTATAGTATTTTATGGTATAGTAATTCTACTTTAATTTTATTTTTTATTCTATCTAATTTATTTTATTGCATTTTTATTGTATTTTCATTGTCTTCTATTTAGTGTATTCCATTGTTATTCTATTGTATTTGTTTTGTATTTTAATCATATTAAATTGTTTTCTTATTTTATGTATTCCATTGTATTCGTATTCTATTTTTATTGTATTCTTATTTTAGTTTATTGTGTTTTATTTGTGTATTTTATGGTATTTTATTTTATTTTAATTTTTGTATTTTGTTTATTCCATGGTATTCTTATTGTATTTTTATTGTATTTTATTATATTTTTTATTCTGTGTATTCCATTGTATTATTTTAGTATTTTTATTGTATTTTATTATATTTTAGATTCTGTGTACCATGTTGTATTCTTATTGTATTTTAATTGTATTTTTATTATAGTTTTATTTTGTGTATCCCATTGTAATCTTATTGTACTTTTTGTATTTTTATTATATTTTTATTTTGTGCCTTCCATTGTATTCTTATTGTTTTTTGTATTGTTATTATATTTTTGTGTATCCCATTGTATTTTTATTGCATTTTCTAATGTATTCTTATTTTATTTTTGTATTTTGTAGTATTTTTATTGTATTTTGTAATTTTATTTTATTTTAATTTATTGTATATCGTATTGTACTTCAATTGTTGTTTTTTAATTGGACCTTATTCCTGTTCTTTTTTTGCAATTTTTGATAAAAGTATAGAGTAAAAATGGAGAGACATAATATTTAAAGTTTCTGTATTTTCTCATATTTCGTTCAGTTTTTTCTTTCAGTTCCGTTTTTTTTTTCAGTTCTGTTTTTTTTCAGTTCTGTTTTTTTTTTTAAATATATCTTTTAGTTTATTTTGATTAACAAAACTTATGTCGCCTTTTTCTCGAACATAATACGATAATAAACTATTTCCCTCTTCTGGTGTAATTGAATCAATTCAAACTAATCAAATAAAATTAGGATGATTTTCTTTACTTAGAGTATGTTTCTCTGTAAATAATGGTTTTTCCTTATTCCGAAATCTTCCTACAATTTAAGTATGATAAGGGGCCTAAAATATTTGAATTGTCAGATTTTCCGAGGAGCCCTATAACTTAATCTGCAGGTAGGCTAAATCAGCGGCAATTCTAAAAACATCAACTTTTCACTCGAAGATTAACTCTATGAGCATGTACTAACCGCAAACGTTGGGATTCCATTTCCCACTGTAAACCGAGTTATTGTCCAATTCATGAGAGAGGCAAGATAAACAATATCATAATCTCACATAAGTTGTCAATATACCAATTTCTCTCTTTATTTTTGTAGTCTCTTCTGTTTTCTACCAGCTTTTTTACCATTATCTTTGTCATCTGAAGATTATTCGACGAAGAATCGAAAGTACTCGTGATACATATGGAACATTTACTAAACTTGTGAAACTAAGATAATTAGGAAAATCGAAAAGATAAAAAAGGATAATCAAGCACAAGAATTCTCTCCTATTTAACAGTATGTGCTTAAATGAAATAGTGCTGCCTAAATACACATAATACATACATATATATATATATATATATATATATATATATATATATATATATATATGTATAAATAAAAAATGTTAATTATATAATTGCCTCTTTATATATATATATATATATATATATATATATATATATATATCCGGCTTTCTTCAGCTTCTGTTGTTCTCACAACAGAAGCTGAAGAGAGCCGGATGATTAAGTCCTTCTGTGCTTGAAACCGACGGTACGAATGTTATACTAATTTTTCTGTACCAAAATAAATAAATATTATGCTCTTAATTTTTAATTTTTAATTTTAATTCTCAATTAATCGAGCACTCTGCTGGGATTTTTCCTGCTATATTACAAAGAAGTTATATATATATATATATATATATATATATATATATATATATATATATATATATATATATATATATAAAATATTGTATCGATGATTATGTAATTTCGTGTTACTATATTTTATTTTATTCTTGCTCTGCTTATTATATTGAGCTCTCATACACGGATTTCCTCATGGAATTTATTTCATTATAACACAATATATATATATATATATATATATATATATATTAAATTGCCCGTAACTAATCAAGATAAAAGCTCGATGAAATGGTTAACATTTAACCCACAGATCATACATAAGTAAACAATGGTATGTTAAATTTTAATGACAAAGTCTTTTTTTTTCTTACCAAAATTTAAGGCAATTTGACAACCGTTTAGCGCACAAATAAACATCTAATTACTCGCATCTTGCATTTATGCAGCTCTTCAGAAGACCAAGCGTCGTTTCTGGAAGAAACTCTCGAACAAAAAATACACAAAAAACTTTTAAATTTATCTTACATAGAACCTAGTCTCTCAAACGAAACAAGGATTTTATCATAGTCAGTCAGCCATTTTGAATTTATAATTCAGAGTAAATAAAATACGTGGAACATTGCTAACAATTAAAGTCGAGTTATCTAATATTTAATTGAATGTATTAAGAAAATATATAAATGATATTACAAGGATATAACTAAGTTTAGATAAGACATATAATTATTTACAAACACAGGGATACGAAAGTTGGGTACCTAAATCTCAATTGAGAACGTCGTTGATACGAGCTACAACAAGCACGAACGAAATATTTTTTAATAGTATTTTATTTATGAATATAATTATTTCAAACACAGGGATACGAAAGTTAGGTACCTAAATCTCAATTGAGAACGTCGTTGATACGAGCTACAACAAGCACGGACGAAATATTTTTTTAATAATATTTTATTTATAAATATAATTATTTCAAACACAGGGATACGAAAGTTGGGTACCTAAATCTCAATTGAGAACGTCGTTGATACGAGCTACAACAAGCACGAACGAAATATATTTTTAATAATATTTTATTTATAAATATAATTATTTCAAACACAGGGATACGAAAGTTAGGTACCTAAATCTCAATTGAGAACGTCGTTGATACGAGCTACAACAAGCACGAACGAAATATTTTTTTAATAATATTTTATTTATAAATATAATTATTTCAAACACAGGGATACGAAAGTTAGGTACCTAAATCTCAATTGAGAACGTCGTTGATACGAGCTACAACAAGCACGAACGAAATATTTTTTTAATAATATTTTATTTATAAATATAATTATTTACAAACACAGGGATACGAAAGTTAGGTACCTAAATCTCAATTGAGAACGTCGTTGATACGAGCTACAACAAGCACGAACGAAATATATTTTTAATAATATTTTATTTATAAATATAATTATTTCAAACACAGGGATACGAAAGTTAGGTACCTAAATCTCAATTGAGAACGTCGTTGACACGAGCTACAACAAGCACGAACGAAATATTTTTTTAATAATATTTTATTTATAAATATAATTATTTTATATACATAAATACTCGCATACACAATCGTTCCTAGATGGATGTTTAAAGTTGTTATTTGCTAACGTCATACGGTATTATAACCTTATGTAGGTGTTATGTTCAATCATTTGATAATCAATGAAGTGTATTAATCAACATCATCGATTAGGCATATTAATCAATAAAAAGGTACTGATATCGAATATGAACCAGTTTTCGGGAAATTCGCGTCGGCAGCGTTTGTGCATGTTACGTAAACCCACGAGAAATGCCGAGGCGATTAGCCAATCAGCTGTCAGCTGACAGACGACATAAATGTGATGCGGCATTGGATAACGGAGACCGATTGGAAGAATTTTTTGAGGGAGGTCTGCGAAGACCATCTGGTATGAAATCCTCGTTAGATCAGAGGACCAGGGCATACGGTTTAGATAGACAAGTCTCTATTTAACCCTAACCCGACCCATACCCTTACCCGACTGATTAAAAAAGACAATGTCAAAAAAGCCCCCAAAACACACACAGAAAAAATATTTTTCAGTTTCAAGAAACACAAAAAAAATATATTTTAACTAGTGGACTGAAAACAAAAATTAACGCAAAAAATAATAAAAATGTATTTATTAACAGTTGTTTGGCATTGTTTTGTTAAAGCAAATCATTTATTAACAGTTGTTTGGCATTGTTTTGTTAAATCAAATCATTTATTAACAGTTGTTTGGCATTGTTTTGTTAAAACAAATCATTTATTAACAGTTGTTTGGCATTGTTTTGTTAAAAAAATCATTTATTAACAGTTGTTTGGCATTGTTTTGTTAAAGCAAATCATTTATTAACAGTTGTGTTGCATTGTTTTGTTAAAGCAAATCATTTATTAACAGTTGTTTGGCATTGTTTTGTTAAAGCAAATCATTTATTAACAGTTGTTTGGCATTGTTTTGTTAAAGCAAATCATTTATTAAAAGTTGTTTTGCATTGTTTTGTTAAAGCAAATCATTTATTAACAGTTGTTTGGCATTGTTTTGTTAAAACTAATCATTTATTAACAGTTGTTTGGCATTGTTTTGTTAAAACGAATCATTTATTAACAGTTGTTTTGCATTGTTTTGTTAAAGCAAATCATTTATTAACAGTTGTTTGGCATTGTTTTGTTAAAACAAATCATTTATTAACAGTTGTTTGGCATTGTTTTGTTAAAACGAATCATTTATTAACAGTTGTTTGGCATTGTTTTGTTAAAGCAAATCATTTATTAACAGTTGTTTGGCATTGTTTTGTTAAAGCAAATCATTTATTAACAGTTGTTTGTCATTGTTTTGTTAAAGCAAATCATTTATTAACAGTTGTTTGGCATTGTTTTGTTAAAGCAAATCATTTATTAAAAGTTGTTTTGCATTGTTTTGTTAAAGCAAATCATTTATTAACAGTTGTTTGGCATTGTTTTGTTAAAACAAATCCTTTATTAACAGTTGTTTGGCATTGTTTTGTTAAAACAAATCATTTATTAACAGTTGTTTGCCATTGTTTTGTTAAAGCAAATCATTTATTAACAGTTGTTTGGCATTGTTTTGTTAAAACAAATCATTTATTAACAGTTGTTTGGCATTGTTTTGTTAAAACAAATCATTTATTAACAGTTGTTTGACATTGTTTTGTTAAAACAAATCATTTATTAACAGTTGTTTGGCAATGTTTTGTAAAAGCAAATCATTTATTAACAGTTGTTTTGCATTGTTTTGTTAAAGCAAATCATTTATTAACAGTTGTTTGGCATTGTTTTGTTAAAACAAATCATTTATTAACAGTTGTTTGGCATTGTTTTGTTAAAACAAATCATTTATTAACAGTTGTTTGGCATTGTTTTGTTAAAGCAAATCATTTATTAACAGTTGTTTGGCATTGTTTTGTTAAAACAAATCACTTATTAACAGTTGTTTGGCATTGTTTTGTTAAAACAAATCATTTATTAACAGTTGTTTGGCATTGTTTTGTTAAAATGAATCATTTATTAACAGTTGTTTGGCATTGTTTTGTTAAAGCAAATCATTTATTTACAGTTGTTTGGCATTGTTTTGTTTAAACAAATCACTTATTAACAGTTGTTTGGCATTGTTTTGTTAAAACGAATCATTTATTAACAGTTGTTTGGCATTGTTTTGTTAAAACAAATCATTTATTAACAGTTGTTTAGCATTGTTTTGTTAAAACAAATCATTTATTAACAGTTGTTTTGCATTGTTTTGTAAAAACAAATCACTTATTAACAGTTGTTTGGCATTGTTTTGTTAAAACAAATCATTTATTAACAGTTGTTTGGCATTGTTTTGTTAAAGCAAATCATTTATTAACAGTTGTTTTGCATTGTTTTGTTAAAGCAAATCATTTATTAACAGTTGTTTTGCATTGTTTTGTTAAAGCAAATCATTTATTAACAGTTGTTTGGCATTGTTTTGTTAAAGCAAATCATTTATTAACAGTTGTTTTGCATTGTTTTGTTAAAGCAAATCATTTATTAACAGTTGTTTGGCATTGTTTTGTTAAAGCAAATCATTTATTAACAGTTGTTTAGCATTGTTTTGTTAAAACAAATCATTTATTAACAGTTGTTTTGCATTGTTTTGTTAAAGCAAATCATTTATTAACAGTTGTTTGGCATTGTTTTGTTAAAGCAAATCATTTATTAACAGTTGTTTTGCATTGTTTTGTTAAGCAAATCATTTATTAACAGTTGTTTGGCATTGTTTTGTTAAAACAAATCCTTTATTAACAGTTGTTTTGCATTGTTTTGTTAAGCAAATCATTTATTAACAGTTGTTTGGCATTGTTTTGTTAAAACAAATCCTTTATTAACAGTTGTTTGGCATTGTTTTGTTAAAACAAATCATTTATTAACAGTTGTTTGGTATTGTTTTGTTAAAACGAATCATTTATTAACAGTTGTTTGGCATTGTTTTGTTAAAGTAAATCATTTATTAACAGTTGTTTTGCATTGTTTTGTTAAAGCAAATCATTTATTAACAGTTGTTTTGCATTGTTTTGTTAAAGCAAATCATTTATTAACAGTTGTTTAGCATTGTTTTGTTAAAGCAAATCATTTATTAACAGTTGTTTGGCATTGTTTTGTTAAATCGAATCATTTATTAACAGTTGTTTGGCATTGTTTTGTTAAAGCAAATCATTTATTAACAGTTGTTTTGCATTGTTTTGTTAAAACAAATAACTTATTAACAGTTGTTTGTCATTGTTTTGTTAAAACAAATCATTTATTAACAGTTGTTTTGCATTGTTTTGTTAAAGCAAATCATTTATTAACAGTTGTTTGGCATTGTTTTGTTAAAACAAATCACTTATTAACAGTTGTTTGGCATTGTTTTGTTAAAACAAATCATTTATTAACAGTTGTTTGGCATTGTTTTGTTAAAACAAATCATTTATTAACAGTTGTTTGGCATTGTTTTGTTAAAGCAAATCATTTATTGACAGTTGTTTGGCATTGTTTTGTTAAAAAAATCACTTATTAACAGTTGTTTGGCATTGTTTTGTTAAAACAAATCATTTATTTACAGTTGTTTGGCATTGTTTTGTTAAAACGAATCATTTATTAACAGTTGTTTGGCATTGTTTTGTTAAAACAAATCATTTATTAACAGTTGTTTGGCATTGTTTTGTTAAAGCAAATCATTTATTAACAGTTGTTTGGCATTGTTTTGTTAAAACAAACCACTTATTAACAGTTGTTTGGCATTGTTTTGTTAAAACGAATCATTTATTAACAGTTGTGTTGCATTGTTTTGTTAAAGCAAATCATTTATTAACAGTTGTTTAGCATTGTTTTGTTAAAACGAATCATTTATTAACAGTTGTTCGGCATTTTTTTGTTTTTAAAACGAATCATTTATTAACAGTTGTTTGGCATTGTTTTGTTAAAACAAATCATTTATTAACAGTTGTTTGGCATTTTTTTGTTTTTAAAACGAATCATTTATTAACAGTTGTTTGGCATTGTTTTGTTAAAACAAATCATTTATTAACAGTTGTTTGGCATTGTTTTGTTAAAACGAATCATTTATTAACAGTTGTTTGGCATTGTTTTGTTAAAACAAATCATTTATTAACAGTTGTTTGGCATTGTTTTGTTAAAACAAATAATTTATTAACAGTTGTTGGACATTGTTTTGTAAAAACAAATCATTTATTAACAGTTGTTTGGCAGTGTTTTGTTAAAACGAATCATTGATTAATAGTCGTTTGGCATTGTTTTGTTAAAACAAATCATTTATTAATAGTCGTTTTGCATTGTTTTGTTAAAACAAATCATTTATTAACAGTTGTTTGGCATTGTTTTGTTAAAACAAATCATTTATTAACAGTTGTTTGACATTGTTTTGTTAAAACAAATCATTTATTAACAGTTGTTTGCCATTGTTTTGTTAAAACAAATCATTTATTAACAGTTGTTTGGCAGTGTTTTGTTAAAACGAATCATTTATTAACAGTTGTTTGGCATTGTTGTTTAAAGCAAATCATTTATTAACAGTTGTTTGGCATTGTTTTGTTAAAACAAATCATTTATTAACAGTTGTTTGGCAGTGTTTTGTTAAAACGAATCATTTATTAACAGTCGTTTTGCATTGTTTTGTTAAAACAAATCATTTATTAACAGTTGTTTGGCATTGTTTTGTTAAAACAAATCATTTATTAACAGTTGTTTGACATTGTTTTGTTAAAACTAATCATTTATTAACAGTTGTTTTGCATTGTTTTGTTAAAACAAATCATTTATTAACAGTTGTTTGGCATTGTTTTGTTAAAACAAATCATTTATTAACAGTTGTTTGGCATTGTTTTGTTAAAACAAATCATTTATTAACAGTTGTTTGGCATTGTTTTGTTAAAACAAATCATTTATTAACAGTTGTTTGCCATTGTTTTGTTAAAACAAATAATTTATTAACAGTTGTTTGGCAGTGTTTTGTTAAAACGAATCATTTATTAACAGTTGTTTGGCATTGTTTTGTTAAAGCAAATCATTTATTAACAGTTGTTTGGCATTGTTTTGTTAAAACAAATCATTTATTAACAGTTGTTTGGCAGTGTTTTGTTAAAACGAATCATTTATTAACAGTTGTTTGGCATTGTTTTGTTAAATCAAATCATTTATTAACAGTTGTTTGGCAGTGTTTTGTTAAAACAAATCATTTATTAACAGTTGTTTGGCATTGTTTTGTTAAAGCAAATCATTTATTAACAGTTGTTTGGCATTGTTTTGTTAAAACAAATCACTTATTAACAGTTGTTTGGCATTGTTTTGTTAAAACGAATCATTTATTAACAGTTGTTTGGCATTGTTTTGTTAAAACAAATCATTTATTAACAGTTGTTTGGCATTGTTTTGTTAAAACAAATCATTTATTAACAGTTGTTTGGCATTGTTTTGTTAAAACAAATCATTTATTAACAGTTGTTTGGCAGTGTTTTGTTAAAACGAATCATTTATTAACAGTTGTTTGGCATTGTTTTGTTAAAACAAATCATTTATTAACAGTTGTTTGGCATTGTTTTGTTAAAACGAATCATTTATTAACAGTTGTTTGGCATTGTTTTGTTAAAACAAATCATTTATTAACAGTTGTTTGGCATTGTTTTGTTAAAACAAATCATTTATTAACAGTTGTTTGGCATTGTTTTGTTAAAACAAATCATTTATTAACAGTTGTTTGGCAGTGTTTTGTTAAAACGAATCATTTATTGACAGTTGTTTGGCATTGTTTTGTTAAAACAAATCATTTATTAACAGTTGTTTGGCATTGTTTTGTTAAAACGAATCATTTATTAACAGTTGTTTGGCATTGTTTTGTTAAAACGAATCATTTATTAACAGTTGTTTGGCATTGTTTTGTTAAAACAAATCATTTATTAACAGTTGTTTGGCATTGTTTTGTTAAAACGAATCATTTATTAACAGTTGTTTGGCATTGTTTTGTTAAAGCAAATCATTTATTAACAGTTGTTTGGCATTGTTTTGTTAAAACGAATCATTTATTAACAGTTGTTTGGCATTGTTTTGTTAAAGCAAATCATTTATTAACAGTTGTTTGGCATTGTTTTGTTAAAACGAATCATTTATTAACAGTTGTTTGGCATTGTTTTGTTAAAACAAATCATTTATTAACAGTTGTTTGGCATTGTTTTGTTAAAACGAATCATTTATTAACAGTTGTTTGGCATTGTTTTGTTAAAACGAATCATTTATTAACAGTTGTTTGGCATTGTTTTGTTAAAACAAATCATTTTTTCACAGTTGTTTGGCATTGTTTTGTTAAAACAAATCATTTATTAACAGTTGTTTAGCATTGTTTTGTTAAAACAAATCATTTATTAACAGTTGTTTGGCATTGTTTTGTTAAAGCAAATCATTTATTAACAGTTGTTTGGCATTGTTTTGTTAAAACGAATCATTTATTAACAGTTGTTTGGCATTGTTTTGTTAAAGCAAATCATTTATTAACAGTTGTTTGGCATTGTTTTGTTAAAACGAATCATTTATTAACAGTTGTTTGGCATTGTTTTGTTAAAGCAAATAATTTATTAACAGTTGTTTGGCATTGTTTTGTTAAAGCAAATCATTTATTAACAGTTGTTTGGCATTGTTTTGGTAAAGCAAATCATTTATTAACAGTTGTTTGGCATTGTTTTGTTAAAACAAATCATTTATTAACAGTTGTTTGGCATTGTTTTGTTAAAACGAATCATTTATTAACAGTTGTTTGGCATTGTTTTGTTAAAGCAAATCATTTATTAACAGTTGTTTGGCATTGTTTTGTTAAAACGAATCATTTATTAACAGTTGTTTGGCATTGTTTTGTTAAAGCAAATCATTTATTAACAGTTGTTTGGCATTGTTTTGTTAAAGCAAATCATTTATTAACAGTTGTTTGGCATTGTTTTGGTAAAGCAAATCATTTATTAACAGTTGTTTGGCATTGTTTTGTTAAAACAAATCATTTATTAACAGTTGTTTTGCATTGTTTTGTTAAAACGAATCATTTATTAACAGTTGTTTGGCATTGTTTTGTTAAAGACAAATCATTTAGTAACAGTTGTTTGGCATTGTTTTGTTAAAACAAATCATTTATTAACAGTTGTTTGGCATTGTTTTGTTAAAACAAATCATTTATTAACAGTTGTTTGGCATTGTTTTGTTAAAACAAATCATTTATTAACAGTTGTTTGGCATTGTTTTGTTAAAGCAAATCATTTATTAACAGTTGTTTGGCATTGTTTTGTTAAAGCAAATCATTTATTAACAGTTGTTTGGCATTGTTTTGTTAAAGCAAATCATTTATTAACAGTTGTTTGGCATTGTTTTGTAAAAACGAATCATTTATTAACAGTTGTTTGGCATTGTTTTGTTAAAGCAAATCATTTATTAACAGTTGTTTGGCATTGTTTTGTTAAAACAAATCATTTATTAAAAGTTGTTTGGCATTGTTTTGTTAAAACGAATCATTTATTAACAGTTGTTTGGCATTGTTTTGTTAAAGCAAATCATTTATTAACAGTTGTTTGGCATTGTTTTGTTAAAACAAATCATTTATTAACAGTTGTTTGGCATTGTTTTGTTAAAACAAATCATTTATTAACAGTTGTTTGGCAGTGTTTTGTTAAAACGAATCATTTATTAACAGTTGTTTGGCATTGTTTTGTTAAAACAAATCATTTATTAACAGTTGTTTGGCAGTGTTTTGTTAAAACGAATCATTTATTAACAGTTGTTTTGCATAGTTTTGTTAAAACAAATCATTTATTAACAGTTGTTTGGCATTGTTTTGTTAAAACAAATCATTTATTAACAGTTGTTTGGCATTGTTTTGTTAAAGCAAATCATTTATTAACAGTTGTTTGGCATTGTTTTGTTAAAACGAATCATTTATTAACAGTTGTTTGGCATTGTTATTTTAAAACAAATCATTTATTAACAGTTTTTTGGCATTGTTTTGTTAAAACAAATCATTTATTAACAGTTGTTTGGCATTGTTTTGTTAAAACGAATCATTTATTAACAGTTGTTTGGCATTGTTTTGTTAAAACAAATCATTTATTAACAGTTGTTTGGCATTGTTTTGTTAAAACAAATCATTTATTAACAGTTGTTTGGCATTGTTTTGTTAAAACGAATCATTTATTAACAGTTGTTTGGCATTGTTTTGTTAAAACAAATCATTTATTAACAGTTGTTTGGCATTGTTTTGTTAAAGCAAATCATTTAAAAACAGTTGTTTGGCATTGTTTTGTTAAAACGAATCATTTATTAACAGTTGTTTGGCATTGTTTTGTTAAAACAAATCATTTATTAACAGTTGTTTGGCATTGTTTTGTTAAAACAAATCATTTATTAAAAGTTGTTTGGCATTGTTTTGTTAAAACGAATCATTTATTAACAGTTGTTTGGCATTGTTTTGTTAAAACAAATCATTTATTAACAGTTGTTTGGCATTGTTTTGTTAAAGCAAATCATTTATTAACAGTTGTTTGGCATTGTTTTGTTAAAACGAATCATTTATTAACAGTTGTTTGGCATTGTTTTGTTAAAACAAATCATTTATTAACAGTTGTTTGGCATTGTTTTGTTAAAACGAATCATTTATTAACAGTTGTTTGGCTTTGTTTTGTTAAAGCAAATCATTTATTAACAGTTGTTTGGCATTGTTTTGTTAAAGCAAATCATTTATTAACAGTTGTTTGGCATTGTTTTGTTAAAACGAATCATTTATTAACAGTTGTTTTGCATTGTTTTGTTAAAACAAATCATTTATTAACAGTTGTTTGGCATTGTTTTGTTAAAACGAATCATTTATTAACAGTTGTTTGGCATTGTTTTGTTAAAACAAATCATTTATTAACAGTTGTTTGGCATTGTTTTGTTAAAGCAAATCATTTATTAACAGTTGTTTGGCATTGTTTTGTTAAAGCAAATCATTTATTAACAGTTGTTTGGCATTGTTTTGTTAAAACAAATCATTTATTAACAGTTGTTTGGCATTGTTTTGTTAAAACAAATCATTTATTAACAGTGATTTTGTTATTTTTTAACTTTTTTTTTCAATCTTGCTTGGAAATAAAACAGAAAAAATACGACATAGCAACGTATCGAAGTTATCGTCGGTCAACATTTGCCTCGGCATCTCTCGGGTGTTTACGCCGACGCAAGGTTCCCGGAAACTGGTTCATGTTAGATATCAGTACAAATAAAAGAATTAAAAAATACTAATAAATATAATAAAAATAATAATAAATATAAGAAAAATAATAATAAAAACTTATTTTCAGATTTGTTTTTTACACGAAACTGTCGTCAAGTTACACTGAATTGTGCTGAATTTCGGTAAGAAAAAATGAATAAAACTGGCTCATTGGAATTTAACATACCATTGTTTACTTATATATATATATATATATATATATATATATATATATATATATATATATATATATATATATATATATATATATATATATATATATATATATATATATTAGGGAAAATTTATCGGGAAAATGACAAATATTTATGTTGTATCAGTTTCGTTCATTCTTGGAGGAAATGTTTTTATTCTTTCTTTAAATTTTGTTATTTTATTTTATTCTTTATTTTCTCCATTTTTTATTATGAAACCTCTAAAGTCACAGAAAGGATATTCAAGATTCCACCATTTTCTTTCATTTCATGCTTGCTTTTTTATTATTTTTTTTTGGCTTTATCTTTTTTTGGCTTGATTTTTTTCATCTATTTTTTTCCCTATTGTTTATTTTATCTTAGAAAACTGTCTGTTATATATATATATATATATATTCCGAGAACCCAATTCAATAACGTCGTAAAATATCTATCTAGATTTCGGTGGCTGAGGGACATTCTATTTAACCGAGTAGGTGAAATGTCATACGTTCTCGTCACCAAATAATTTACAATATTCTTAGGCGTGTCTGTCAGTAAAATTACTTTGGCAAAAAAGCCAACGGAGGCGAATATCATGACAAGAACAGAAATTCGTAAGATGCGTCCATTCAAACTACGCGGATAGCGATGAAAACTTCATCTAAACTGAAACGTGACAGACCAACGAAAATTATATTTTAAACTTAAGCGTGACAGACCAACGAAAATTTTATTTCAAACTTAAGCACGACAGAGCAATGACAATTCTCTTAAACGAGAAAGACCGACGAAAATGCTATTTGAAACTTAAGCGTGACAGACCAACGAAAATTTTATTTCAAACTTAAGAGGCACAGACCACCGGTAATATCATTTAAATAGAAAGTGTGACAGATAAACGAAAATGCTATTTAAAAATTATACGTGATAAACAAACACTGCTATTTCAAACTTATGTGTGACGGACAAATATTTCGTAAATATAATAGGACGCATCTTAAGTTTGTTAAGTAATGATATTTAAAAAGCGAACGTCTGTACTTGACTACTTCTGTTCTCAATATTTGCCAAATTTAGCTTAAAGACGTCTGGAGTTTGTTTTCCGTATTTCCAGGGACAATAGAACTGGGGAATAATAGTAATGGCTTTATAAACCCAACCAGCTTAAAAAGCGACACAATGTCTCAGATGAAACATTGTTACTAAGAGACATTGTATCAAAGCGGTTCTCCCAAAAAATGTTTTGACTAACGGCTCCGTGGAAAACCTAGATTAATTATTTTTTAAGTTTTGTTTAAAGTACAGAATAGTAAACCAAAAAACAACAACAACAAAACATAATTTATATTAAACGCATTAGAATAAACTTCTCTACCTAAACCGGCAAGTTTTAACGTTGAGAACTCTTTCTATTCCATACCTTTTTATGTATCGAAATCTGGCTTCTCCACGATCGACATTTTATGGCGATAAATAACCATGAACATGTTTCTGAATTTTTTAGATGAGTATTGATAACTTGGATTACTTAGATTATTCGGACTACTGTTTTTCATCTTGCGTGTTATTCTTACAACGTTTCGGCCGATGTAACCTTCCACCTTCTCAAGGTGTGTGTTGTCGAACTCGGGAATGTTTCTGTCGAGCTCGGGAATCTGTATGTATTTCGAACGGAACCCTTTATTTAATCCACGAGGGTAGCATGCTCTCCTTCCGCCAGCCATGAAGGTAGAAGTCTTAAGTAATTCGTAATTGTATTTCTTAGTATAACCCGCACTGAGGATCGAACCTAGAAGAGTGTAATTTAGAACTGAATTTTACTCAGTACTTTATCTGTTACGCCATTGGTCATTGTAAGCAAGCGCTTTAACCATTAGGCCACGAGACATTACCACATTACTGAAGGGAATTTACGTTCTATTTATGCGAAAGACGGCATATCAAGAAAGACTGACTAGAGATTCTACGGAATATGCCTTATAGCTACGCCTGAGTCCATTTTTAACTTCCCCTAACACGGCTCAACTTTAATCAGTGCAGGGATGATAATCTCGGACGGTCATATATATATATATATATATATATATATATATATATATACATATATATATATATATATATATTCATATATATATATATATATATATATATATATATATATATAGAGAGAGAGAGAGAGAGAGAGAGAGAGAGGGAGAGAGAGAATAAATATGAAACTAAAAGTAAACTTTTAGTAGAAAGAACCTATAGTGAAATGGTAAAAGCTCAATATACGAGATAGAGCAATTATAAAGATAGATGGACGAAGAGTGATAAACATGCACGAATGTCCAAATTTATTTCAAAACTTCGATTGTTCAATGCAAGGTATATTCTGTAATAAAATTATGTTTATTATTCTTTCCTTAAGCCAAGGCTTTTCAAAGATCGAGATCTTATCATCAGAGGAATTATACAGATAGATAAGTTGGCAATAGAAAAGCCAAAATTCAACATTTGAAAAAATATTAAGAAAATGATGGGTGAAAAAAGTTCGTGTAAAAAGATATTGGGTTTGTCCAGGTGGTAATTGTCCGCCGATAAAGTGTCCAAAGGAAGGAGGTTTCGATGGAGAAGAAAAGTTTCGTGGAGACATCACAGAAAGGCGTTCAAAATGAAGTAAATCCAATGGTGAAAATTGAGTTCAAGTCGTAGATGGAGCGCACTTAAACGGAATTAAAATGAAGAAATCTGGCCATTTAAAAACGATGCTTCCTCGGCCAAGAAATGAGTCGTAAGCGAATGACATTTCTTGGCCGATTAAGCTTTGAAATAAATTTGGACATTCGTGCATGTTTATCAATCTTCGTCTATATATATAACGTATTTTTATGTAATTATTTTTATTGGTGATTACAGCATTCGTTGTTTTTTTGCTCACTACTACTTCGATTGTCTCACTTTCCTAAGTGATTAACATGCAGAAAATGGCATTATTAGTTGCCCTTAACTTTATAGAACGTATTGTTAATATAAATATATTTTTATTTACTTTATACTACATAAAAGTAATCCATGGACACGTGTTGACAATTCCAGTATGAATCTGGCTTACAGCCGTCATCAGCAAGGCTAACTTAGAGAAGGATCAAACCTTCGATATTGATCTCTATGGCCCAGCGTTTTACCATCGGACCAAGACGCCCTGTCAAGAAATATGTACGATTTTTATCACCTAAATATTTTATGTACTTTTATGTAATTATTTTTATTGGTGATTGTAGCATTCGTTGTTTTTTGCTCACTTCGATTGTCTCACATTCAAGAAGGGAATTTTAGTTCTACATATGCGAAGGGCGGCATATCAAGAAAGACTGATTAGAGATTCTACGAACGTTATCGGAATATGCCTTATAGCTACGTGTCAGTCTATTTTTAACTTCTCCGAACAGGGCTCAACTTTAATCTTATTAACCAGGCTTATAATATTAATTTTAAATAAATAATATTAAGTTATCTTTACTAACATACGCTAGCGTTTCGAGCTTTCGCTCTCATCAGTGCAGGGATGATAATCTCGGACGGTCATAAATATATATATATATATATATACATATATATATATATATATATATATATATATATATATATATATATATATATATATATATATATATATATATATATATATATATAGGCAGCAAGTCATTATCTAAGCAAGCGTTGTTGAACATCACGGAACTTTCGCGTTTGTATATTGTCCTCGTGAGGTTCTCAAACCGTCGAGCCATCTTTTTGGTTTCGGTTGGCAATCCGTATAGTACTTCGCCGATAGTTTTTAATTCGGCCATTTTCTCGTGCGCTTTCGACTTTCGTAGTCGTCTTCAGGATTAGGATTTTTTTTTTGTTTGTTTTTTTTAAATTTAAATAAGAAGACTGGAGTTAGTGTTTTATAGTTATCGCTACGGCCGAATGAAAGAGAGAAGAGGGTGTGTGGTTGAGTTCATTTTATTCTATCGTTTGTGTGTCTGGTTTCATTGTTTACTTATTTATTTTGTTAGTTCTTATTTTTGCTATTATTTATTTATGTATTATTATTTATTCCTATTACTATTATTACTATTATTTATTTATTTATTTATCAATTTATTTATTTATTTATTTTGTTTTTACTTAATTTCTATTTAATTATGGAATACTTTTAATATGTTGGTACCTGTGTTGAAAGCTATTTTGTTAATGTTAGGCTGTTTAGTTTTAATGAATATTGCTTCTAGTATTTTAAGTCTGTATGTGCAGTTATTTTTGTGTATTATTTTCGTGTTAGATATTAATATTTTCCGTATATCGGCCGACTGTAGTCTTTTGTTATGTGTAGTAATGTGACGTTGGGTGGCGCTGGTATCGGATAAATGGTAAGTTAAGCGTCGAGATATATATATATATATATATATATATATATATATATATATATATATATATATATATATATAGTGAGACTGCACATCTAAAAACAAGAATAGGTTTCAGGATTCCTAAAATTCATACAAGAATTGACGAATTAAATCAAAAGTTTTGAAATTTTTTAGATGAGGGTTGATAATTAGTAGAATTTGGTATATTCGGACTACTGTTGTCTTCTTGGGTGCTTTTATCACAACGTTTCGACCGATGTAACCTCCGACCTTCTTCAGGTGTACCTTGTCGAACTCGGGAATCTTTCTGTCGAACTCGGGAATGTGGACAGAATGTTGAACGGAACCCTTTATTAAATCCACGGGGGTAGCATGCTCTTGTTCCATCTGTCATGACTGGGAAGAAGTCTTCAGTAATTCACAATTCTTTTTTAACCTTCAACCTTCAAATGACTGTCACTTAGAACTGAATTATACTCAGTACTATATTCACTGCGCCACGGTTATTTGCTGACAATTCCAGTATGAATTTTGGGAGCATTTAAACTTATTCTTGTTTTTGATCGAACTACTTATCACTATAGATCACTACTTATCTATTATTTATAATTATAGGTTCCCATATTGTATTGAATTCTATACTAGGTCTGCTTAGCAGGTCATTGTCGCCTAACATATGCGCTGCTTCTTTGAGTCGTCTTACTCTCCACCGTTCTTCTCTATCTAATTTTTACTTCATCCCATAAGGGTAGATGGTTTCCCTTTTCCTTCCATATGTGGTCAGCCATACCCGACTTTTCGATTTCTCCACGTATTACGGCTTTCCGGTGTTCTTCTAGCCTTACCGTTAGTGGACGACATGTCTCACCTTTGTATACTTTTCCACACTTACATGGAATCGCATACACAGAGTTCTTAGTCGTGACTTTTTCCGTAGAGGCTTTGACTTTCCGAGAAATAAGAAAGGCCAATATCTGCAGGATACCGATCGGGTCCTTTATATTGGATATATATAGAGAGAGCCCCTGTCGATCATGTCGCTCAGATCCTTTTTCCAGACCTCACGGCTTTTATATTTGTTTGATTGCATTTTTCATGGTTTTGTTTGTGTATGTGACAACACCAGTTCCAGCGTATTTTACCTGTGATCATGTCACAGAGATAGCGTTTATCTATCCCATATGTAAAGATAACAGTGCAGTATCATACACATTGGACGTGTTAGATATTTTCAATAAATAAGGTGAGATGGATCTATTATTATGGACCACTAAAACATTGGGGTTTCCCCACGTGGGTTAATTGCATCCTTGTCGCCATTAGTTATGACTGTTAGAATGGAGACATACACAACTAAAGTGTAATGCTAAGACGAAGAAACATGTTACTTACATCTCGCTTTTATCTAATCAACCACCAACGAAATAAAAGTGCCTCGTAGGGCTAGGTAAAAAGTTGCATACAAGGACCGTAAATTCTTTTTTCTGCTTGTAGGGTGGCAACTCACTTCTTCATATATTACATAATATTGATCAGCAAATGTTTTAATGGCTTATAACTCGGAAACTGCTAGAGGAACAGATTTTCACCTTAAGAACATATTAAAAGGAAAGTAACTCTTTGCCTTTGTGATCTATCATGCCCAAAAGAGATTTGGAAAGTGGAGTTATGTCCCTTGTACATTTCAGATAATCTTGGATTAACACCTGTTACAGACCTCTCTCCAAGTAAGACATTTTGGAATAAGAAGTAATTCTTTTTTTCACTTGTAAATTGAGACGAAATGTTAATTGTTGATTTATAGAAGAGTTGTATTCAATTTTCTTTTAAATTCGTTTGGAAGCAGGGAAAAAAGAGACGAAACAGAATTAAAATCAAACAAATTGTATTGTTCAAAATTACATCGATATTAAAACAAAGTCGTGTTTGATGTTGCTGTTGTTGTTGATGTTGTTATTCTCTCATGTGTAGAGTTGTTGTTATTCTGCTTCGTTTAGGGTTGTTGTTGTTATTGTTGTTGTTATTCTGCTGCGTTTGGGTTGTTG
The DNA here is from genome assembly GCA_963556195.1 of Sepiola atlantica. NCBI lineage: Eukaryota > Metazoa > Mollusca > Cephalopoda > Sepiida > Sepiolidae > Sepiola > Sepiola atlantica. Next base: position 83,493,492 of record OY744538.1, on the reverse strand, counting down.
TTGTTGTTATTCTGCCGCGTTTAGGGTTGTTGTTGTTGTAATTCTGCTTCGTTTAGGGTTGTTGTTGTTGTTATTCTGTCGCGTTTAGGGTTGTTGGTTTTGTTATTCTGCCGCGTTTAGGGTTGTTGTTGTTGTTATTCTGTCGCGTTTAGGGTTGTTGTTGTTGTTATTCTGCTTCGTTTAGGGTTGTTGTTGTTATTGTTGTTGTTATTCTGCTGCGTTTGGGTTGTTGTTGTTGTTATTCTGCTGCGTTTAGGGTTGTTGTTGTTGTTATTCTGTCGCGTTTAGGGTTGTTGTTGTTGTTATTCTGCTTCGTTTAGGGTTGTTGTTGTTGTTATTCTGCTGCGTTTGGGTTGTTGTTGTTGTTATTCTGCTGCGTTTGGGTTGTTGTTGTTGTTATTCTGCCGCGTTTAGGGTTGTTGTTGTTGTTATTCTGTCGCGTTTAGGGTTGTTGTTGTTGTTATTCTGCTTCGTTTAGGGTTGTTGTTGTTATTGTTGTTGTTATTCTGCTGCGTTTGGGGTTGTTGTTGTTATTGTTGTTGTTATTCTGTCGCGTTTAGGGTTGTTGTTGTTGTTATTCTGCCGTGTTCAAAGTTTTTGTTGTTATTCTGCCGTATTTAGAGTTGGCATTGTTATCACAATAGTTTCTAAATTTATGCATATAGTACATAATCGCGAAATGTCATCTATAGTTTAAGCAACCTGTATATTTTTCTTTATTGCTGCTTCCGTTGTTTGTAAGTATTAAAAAATAGTCGCTAATTGTATAGAACCAACGTTTGCAAATGGGTGCGTATGTATCATTCACGCAGAGCGAACAATTTCTTATCGAATTCAAATTCAATTTAATAATTAATACATCAATTAATTAGTTTCCATTCAATAAATATCCCGATACTTTCATATATGTTTTATTCAATGCATTTTCTATGTTTTTTCTAAAAAAAAATAAAATATTATTTTCTTTTTTGCGGATAGGCTTGAAGTGATTCACAAATTAATGAATTTTGTCGTAGGCTTGTTTTTGACAGGCCTTCAATTTACTTAATTACGCAATAAATGTACTGTATTGTTTATCAAATAATATAGTGTTTTTTTAGAAAACAATGCCATAACAGTAATAAATATGCTGTTCAATATTGTAGAGTCGGCATTGCCTCTGCCTTCGACCGACTGCAACTATCGTAAAAGTGACATCAGAGCTGCAAGAGCGATTGATGTCATTTCTGCATTCTGGCTGGCTGTCCCTATTTTTTCTTGG